>LJDD02000043.1:0-132541 GCA_001513825.2 Chrysoporthe deuterocubensis
GTTCGCGAGCCTGGCACTCGAGCCTGGCGTTCTAACCTGGCGATCCAGCCTGGCATTCTGACTTGGCGGTCAAAACTAGCGTTCTGGCCTGGCGTGCAAGGGCCTGGCATTCGAGCGCTGGCGATAAGAGCGTTCGCGAGCTTGGCGCTCGAAGGCTCGAGGGCTGGCAACAGGAAAGCTTGAAGGCCTGGCACTCGAGGGCCTAGCTCGAAGGCCTGGCGGCAGAAAAGCTGATACCAACAAGTTTGATATTCTAGCAGTCGTCTGGCTAGAAAGGCGATTTCAAGTACCATTCCTTTTAGTAGAAAATATAGTATAAACAATATCTAAAAAGCTTATGAAATATTGACAAACCTTGAATTTCGATACAGGCTAGCTGTTAAGTTTATTGCCATAACCTTCTTTATACCAAGCCTTCTAGCCTTCCTGCTGCCAGCCTTTCTGCTTCTAAGCTTTCAAGCCTTCTTACCGCCAGGCCCTCGAACCTCCCTATCGCTAGCTCTGGAACCCTTTTGTCGCCAACTTTCGAATTCCAGGCCCTCGGCCGCCAGGCTTGCGAGCCTGGAAATGACGGTTCTGGTATAATCTCCATACAATTCAGCATAGACAGCTGGTTCTGTCGCAAATCTCTGAATAGCTTCAGTCGTGGTAAAGGAGGGAAGGTGGGTGGTAGTGGCACCAGGCAAGATTAAAACGTTCCCGAATTTTGTATGGAGATAAGGTGGCAGGTCCGGGAATTGACAAAAATAGAATGGGGACGACCACTTGAATGCAGGTGGAGTATGTGGTGCAGAGAGGGGAATCGGAGTAAGCCTTCAAATGGTATTTCGGCATCATCTATCATTTGCTTCATGCTCTCTGCTAAACAGCACCACAATCGCAGATCGAGACAGGGAAATCGATTGAAGCCCTTGAGACGCTGGACGAGGCCCCTGTGATCCCGAAACCGGAGTCCAGCCGGGACTCTAGCGACAGCGAAAAGTAGGTCTTCGGTTGTCACGACCTTCTAGGCCGTGATCACTCTCCTCAGTGCCCGTACTGCATCTCGAAGCTCAGCAGTATTGTTCTGCTCCGGCAAGATTCCCAACTCGGTTCTAGGAGAAAAAAGGCGTTAAGAAAGGTCAAGAATCAGAGGATCATATGCATACATTCGGAGGATCGTACAGAGAGCTTCGATGAACTTCTCTGTAAAGAGCTCTAGAGGGATGCTGTAGAGTCCGCACGTATGGTAGTGCGCAGAGCTCAGATCGCATCGAACTTGGGTTCTGAATGTGAAGGTCGCCTTCATGTCTGTTAGTTTGATCTCTGTACTATTATCCATAGGTTATAGGTTATACCTCGGAATCCGTAGAGGATGCCATCGAGAAAGGAGGTCGAGAGACGATGCAGGAAACCGAAACGCTCCTTGAGGGGAGAGAAAGGTGAGATGAGACTGAGAAGAGTGGGCGAGGGAAAGGGTGGAGGCTTACTGCTGGGTCTCTTATATAATAGAAGGGAGAAGAAAGCAGGAAATAAGGGCTGGCTGGGCTATGCAAAAGAGTGTGATCCAGAGCTTTCGACCAGATTCTTGCCAGGCAGGAGCGCATGGACCGATAAGTCTATTACCAGGAGGTTCTAGAATGTACTATGGCTGGATTTGCTACAGAGCGGTCGCGCTTCTTTTTTTCTTGTAGATTAGTTATGGTGTTGAGCGTGCTTGGAATGGAGACATGTGATTGGCTAAGACAAGGGAAGTGCACTTGCCTTACAAAGCCACAACAGACCCAGCCAACATTTCCCATGTTCTTTTCCTTTTCTTTTTGTCTTTTTCCCCCCCTCTTTCATTTTGCCTACTATCTCTTCGCCGCATCTCTTCCTAAATAACGTGAATGCATCATTATCCCAAGTTTCGCATCACGAAGAGATCTATGCTAGAGCTATTTGTGATCTCTAGAGAAGAGTAGCCCGATTGTACCGACAAGATCATCTGTTATCCTTGCACGGATTCCCCAAAAGCTCGAGGCAATTCGCAGCAGTGCTAGCTAACACGGGGTGGCGTTGCTGAGCTCCAGCCCGGTCTTTTATCCAGATTGTTGGATCTTCAACACTCTTCAGCGATTTCTTAAGAGCGCAGCATAAACCCTAACAAAATCGGAGATAGCCAGTAGTTTTCTTTTTGATATCGGCTATCTCTACCCTATTATCTGCCTTACCAAGAGCCGACAGAGATAAGATGTTCTTTAGTATGCGAGCTTGCTGCTAATATAGCAGGGGATGAATAAGAGGGGTCTCTGGAAAGCAGGCATCATCCTACAATCGAAGGCACAATCTTGGGACTCTGAGTTCGGTATAGCTCTGCTAAACCTAGAAGAAGCAAGCATCTCCGGGCCTAGGACGTTTTTTCTAGCCCATAGAGAAGCAGGTATTGCATAGCGACCTGGAAACTTTTCTCCGGAGCCGTAGAGAAGCAAGCGGTGGGAGGTTTGGGGAATATCGGTTGACCTAGGCCTTTTCGAAGCTAAGACAGGACAGTTATGTGCCGAAGTTACCTGGCTGGGTGGGCAGCAGGGGAGTCTAATATGATGCTGGGATACTGATGGTGATAATGCTTGGGGGGCCCCAGGGGGGGTGAAGAGCTGTTGGGTGGGAGGCAGTTCGCGCTGCAGGTGATCTAGGGCTTCTGTAGACGAAAGATAAGAGCAGGTAGGAATAAAGGGCTATGCGGTACCAGTAAGGACGTCAGTACTCTAAGAGACTGGATAATAGTCAGTAATTTGTATCCATATCTATAATGGTAGTATGGTTAGCAGAGGGCGAATCTGTACTGTCGTCAGCCTGGTTTGTGATACAGGTATTTCTTGCGGTTGTTAAGAAGAGGGACTTACCTTATGCGGCAACTGTCTGGATATGCAGGCGGTTCTGCCAGGCTGATAAACAGTCGCCTCTGCAGGTGCCTTGAGGTATCCTAAAATAAAAAGGCAGCAAGCATAGCGCTAGGGTTACAATATATGTGGACTAGGAGGGCGGCGATGATGGTCTTAGCAGGTAGGTATCGGTAGAAAAACTGCTGTCCAAGTACTAAGTGGGATATTGGATGCAAAGATGAAGATAAAAGGCTCGAAAGTTAGCCATTCCGGAATTCATGCTGAGCGGTAAAATAATGGAGCTGCTCTGGTTATCTAGTTAGCGAAGGGGGCTTTACTCGGGGGAGGGGCTTTACTTGGGGAGGAAATGTAATCGCTCGAGACGATAAGGATTGATCTTGTTAGATGAGAAATGAGAGGTCCGTTCTGGACAGTAAGAGGTTGACAAGGAGATAGAGACGCCATTTTTTTTCAGTCTAGAGCAATCAATCTTGAGAGGATCAGCACAATTCCATTATTAGAAAAGTCAGGGGGATGAATAGATACTCAAGAGATATGCCGTCATCATAAGAGATTGGAACATCGGATCGGTATAGTTCTTAAGATTCGAAAAGGAAAGGGATTAAATATTTCGAAGTGCGGCGGCGGAAAAGCGGTAATGTCTATTGACAGGAGCTGCGAATGTGTAAATTGGCATCAGCACATGATGCAAAACTAGGAAAACTCGCGCAGATCATATCGGGCCAAGAGGGAGGCCTAGATCTGAGGAGCGCTGGCGACTGACGAGTTTCAGGCAATGTATGACAAGATATGATCAGGGGCCCAGTACTGATACGATGTATAGTGTGTGGTGTGGTGTGTGTGGTGTGCTGTGTGTGGTGTGGTGTGTGTGGTGTGCTGTGTGTGGTGTGCTGTGTGTGGTGTGCTGTGTATGGTGTGCTGCTTGCGGTGCATAGCATAGTCTGTGATCTTTGATCGCAAGATAGTCAGCGAAGAGCATGCTATGCAAAAAAAAGGAAAACAACCTATACTACGGTAGGGGAAAAAAGGACAGGCACAGGACTTTGCTACGTGGAGGGTGGGCGAGAAGGGCACCTTGGCATGCTGAGAAATAGAGACGTATCTGTGAAGAAGAGACTGCCAACACGATAGGCAGGGCGTGGCAGAAAAATTCTGAAGCAAGGGTGAACTAGACGCCGGCAGCTGAGATTTGTTGCTTGCTTGCTCGCTAGCGGGATACATGAAGGTGGAAAGGTTGGTAAGGAAGAAGGTGGAAGAAAGAAGGGGCAGATTGAGGAAGATTAAAGAAGGTTGAAAAGTCTAGAGAGACAAGAAAGGGGGGCTAGCTTAGCGGAAAGTAGGTAGGGACCAGGGCGGGTAGGTAACAAATGCGGTGGGATGTTGTTAGAAGAAGTAAAGAAAAGACGCAGGTTGCTGTGGGGATGCGCGTGGCCTTGGAGAAGTGTTCTCGTCCCACTGCCCCTCGAGCGTTTTAGAAAAGCTATAGATAGGATCCCCTTCGCCTCCAAGGGCACCTGTTCATGTAAGTATGACTGAGGCTCTTTGTGAAAGCAAGACAGACCGTTCTAGCGCTTGTCCCCTTCTTGTGCCATAATCTCGCTACCGAGTCTAAGTCTCTGGGAGGGGGAAGGGGAGGCTTGGTCATTGTACGATATCCGTATGCATGCGAGGCTTGGAGACTGGGGCTCCTCAGGTCGGATCGAATGCAAATGCAGGATAGAGAAGTCTGATGCGTATGCAGGCGCTGGCGAATGAAAGATGGATCGATGAGGCGATTGTTAGGATCGGGAAGGCAGGCCTAGTCGCGTCGGGAGGTGCTGGTAGTAATCAAATCGACGATTTGATGCAGGAGAACTATACAAAGATGTTTGCCTAATCAATACAGAGAAGCATTAGCATAAAATTGAGGGCAAAAGGGGGAGATAGAGCAAGATGAATATGGCGAAAACAATAATATTAGCATCAAAAATGAAAGGACCTAGCTTCGGGAGACAGAAAGACAGCTGGCCAGCCGGTCGTCAAGTCATACGCAGGCCCAGCTCCTATTACGGCTATAGGGCTAAGGAAGACTCGCGCAGGTTATGATCAGCCCGGGGGTAAGCCTAGAGCCTGGGGAGCGCAGGTATGACAAGATGACTGAGGCCAACAACTGCTGTGTCTCGAAAAGCGTGCACTTTGTGAAATTATCGTAGACCGTGAAGTTATAGCGGATGCCTAGAGGTAGTAAAGGCAGAGCCGAGCCCACCGCATCGCAGAGATGAAATAAGGTGCAGGAGGCCGTGGTGTTACATGGGAAGGCATCTCAGGGACGCAGCCTGGTAGCCACCCAAGCCCACCGCGCCTCCAGATACAACTGTGGAGTTACAGCGGATGCTATAGCAGAGCCGAGCCTACCGCATTGGCCAGAGCAGAGATCAAGATTGTAGGTTCTCTGATGGAAGCCATAGGAAGACAGGATCGTAAGAGTCTCGATGGACACGGTAGGGTGCTAAGGGGAGGGTGGAAGAGGGGAGGGGTTGCTACTCGGGTTGTTGCAAAGACTTAGCCCTTATTATGATGGATGCCATTGATGGATCTTTTTCTGCAGTACAAATGAGTGTTGGTACAGAAGCGTAATGAAGGAGGAAGCGCAGGAGAAGAAGTAAATGCATGCTATAAGCTGTTGACAGCAGAGAGTTAATGAGGTTGATAAGATGTGTGGTGACTGGTATAGTGGATGGTTCAAGGGCTGGGTCGAGCTGGTATTTAGTGATCTTGATAAAGAGGAAAGAAGGAAAGAAGGACTGGTTCAGTGTGAGGGCCTAAGTATAAATAACAGAATGCACAGACCACCGCGCTTATAGAAGTGCTCCTTCTCAACAGTATTGTATTATATCGCCAATCGCGTATTCTAGCGTGTTGTAGTTCGTATTCAAGTAAGCAAAACTTTGAAATTATAATATTGACGCACCAGCTCTAATAATGTTTTTCATATCAGGTATGTTGACGCGTTGATTGATACAGAAGTCCGCGGTCCTAGATCCATATAGTTCACAAGAGAGGGCATGAGCGTAACCTGGTCTTCTCGGTAGGCCATCTGCTGGGTTGGCCTTGTATTATCTCCAAGTTGGCCCTTCGTCTCCTTTTTCTTTGAATACTACAGCCTGAAGGAGATCTGATCAGTCTGTTAACTGTTCAACGACTTCGATTGTTCGCTATTGTTAGGTTAAATCACCCCGTTTCCGCGCACCCTGGTCAGCCACACCGCCAATCCAACCCCCCTTATATATTTTAATTTTATTCTATCAATTCTTTTCCGAAAAACTTCAAAATTTCTCTGTATATCAATTAGCTTATGGTGAAGCCATATACAGAATGTGACATCCAACAAGTTATCCAGGCTATCCGGACAGGCCTATCTATTCGAAAGGCCTCGATCGAATACGGGATTCCGAGTACAACTATTCGGGACCGTTTATCCGGCGCGCAAGACTATCACGAGGAGCTGAAGCTCAGCAAAGGCTCTCTATTAGCCAAGAAAAAAACCTAGTTGAATGGATTCGAATTCAAGAAAGCCTAGGGTTCCCTCCAAGCCATTCAGCACTCAAATTTTTCGCGCAGAAGATCCTCCTTATTCAAGGAGACTCTCGACCTCTAGGAAAGAGATGGACTGAAGCTTGTTTAAAAAGAAATCCAGAAATTCAGGTCCGGAAGGCTCGAAATATAGTCTCGGATCGAATTAACGGGGCGACAACAGAGGTAATACGGTCTTGGGTCCATCTATTCGATCTTCTTTCTATCCAGGCTATCAAGCCGGCTAACAGATAGAATATGGACGAGGCTGGAATAATAGAAGGTCAAGGAGAGAACGGATTAGTTCTTGGAGGCTCTTCTTCGCGTGCGATCCAGAGAAAAGAGCCTGGGTCAAGGTCTTGGACGTCGTTCCTAGAATGTATTTCAGCTACGGGCGCCCACCTCTTTCCTCTGGTTATCTTTAAGGGCAAAACCGTATAATAGCAATGGTTCCCTACTCTCTTGGAACCTTTCAGAAGCTGGCAGTTCTTTGCCACGGATAATGGCTGGACAAGCAATGCAGCAGCACTCGAATGGCTGAAAAAGATCTTTATTCCGGGCAGCCAGCCAGCAGACCTCTCGGAAGCTAGGCTTTTAATCTTGGATGGCCACGGCAGCCATACAACAGATAAGTCTATATGGGAATGCTTTCAGGACAATATTCTATTGATCTATTCGCCTCCTCATACATCTCACGTACTTTAGGCTGGCCAAGCCACTCCTTAGCCCTCTTCTTCTCGAAAACAGCCAGCAACGCCAGCAAATCCAATCACGTTTAAGTCCAGAACGACAATTTACAGCATCTAATTCTATCCCGAACCTCTCTTCAAGCCAGCCGGATATATTCGACCTCGAAAGGCCAGAGATCTATACCGTCGGCTTCACAGAAACCGGCATCAACTTTCAACTGTATCAGCACAGCGTATACTACTCAGAAAAATTCAAAAAGCTTGGGGGAAAGGGATTACGAGCTAGCTAAAGCTCTAGAGGAAAACCGAGCTTTAAAAGCTCAAATTGAAGCTTCTCGGCCAACAAAGAGAAGGAAAGTCGATATTAGCCCGAATTCCAAGTTTGCTAATATCGAGGCTATACAGAAGGCTCAAAATGCAGTCAATCGAAAAGCGGATACTCCTGATAGAGAGAGCGACGTCGAATTATCTATTTCTGAAGAGTATTTCATTGTGGTGGCTATATAAAGTAGCAAAGTTGAGAATGTATATATATATACCTATATGCGATGTGGCTGACCAGGGTGCGCCGAAACGGGGGGTGCGCTGAAAGGGGGTGCTTTAACTTACCATACAAATCTCCATGTAGCCCGTCCAGATTGAAGAAGGCGATGCAGCTCTCTGTGCTTCTCGCAGAGAAAGATTACCGGATATTTAAGCGTCGGTTGCTTCTTTGTGCGGACAGCTGCTGATGTAGCTGCGAAAAGACAGTATGTATTGCAACGGAATGGAGAGCCACATAAGGGATGGTATGCGACGAGTCGCAATAGTCTAACTCCCAGCCTCTATGCCGAGTCGAACAAGCCGGCCGCGGCAAACCGATCGTCCCGCTGCCGGGCCTAGTTCCCCAGCTAGAGGTGCTTGGGCACAATACGGACGCCGCGACAGAAGCCGTGCTTATAGATGTTGCAGCCCATGTCGAAATGCTGGTCAACGGCACCCTTCGGTCAAGGATTGTCAGGTGGACCTGGACTGTCTGATGAGGGCCGATGCTGCTGTAGGCGTTCTGGTAGATCGCAGTGTCGGATGGGGGAAGCGTCGAGAGCGCAAAGGCGCACTTTTCGAAGGCTGCAAGGCTTGTAATCCCCATCAGCCAGGAGTCGATGGCCCAGGTGCGGCAGATCGAGACGCGTGTCCCGAGCGTGTCTAAGGTTCTGTCTTCTATCCCCTAGAGCGACAGCAGGCGATTAGCATATGCATCTCGGCTGAACAAGCAGCGGGTATACTCGTACATGTCGCTTCTTGACATTAATTCTGTGAAGGGGATGGACAAGAACGAGAACGAGGTCGAGATAGAGGGCGAGATTGGGGGCGAGAGCGACGAGGACAAGGACGCGCGTGCAACGAAACGGCTTCGGACATACTCAAGCAGCCCGAGTCTTGGGGAAGATAGTGTGCTTAAACAGCGCAGCTCATAATCTAGGCTATATGTCAGGATTTTGGGATGCGTGTGAAGTGCCAGAGTGCAAGGAGCGCACAAGTTGTGCGGAAGCAGCGTGGAATTGTTGAATATTGACAAGGCTCTCAGGCACCCTCTCTAGCACCCAGGCCTGCTAACCTCCAGATCGCCATCGCGGTTTCCTAAATAGGAAGCCACCCTGGCCTCTGAAAGGATAGATTGATGCCCAACGACTTTATCGGTCGAAAGGAAAGGCAAACGGGCCAAGGGAAAGATAAGCGGTCTTTCCAGACCCGTAGGGGGCCAGAGGGCCCTCTATATAAGGCCAGCTTACCTCCCTTCCAGATAGTTCAGCTCGTCAAGCTTCAATATGCACTCGTTCGGTCCCTATAAAACAACAGGAATCGATATTAACGATGCTACTGAACCTGCTATTCTCCTTTCTCCTCCTGCTGCTTGCAGCCGCAATGGTATGAACAAAATCCGATAAGCTTGAACACAAGTAGAACAGGTAGCTATTTACACAAGGTCGCCGTTACAAGGAGAATTGTATCTCCAAACGGCCCCAACCACTGCCCAAATTGCCTTGGATTCCCTCAAGCTCACCCAAAACACCACTGATATCTATCCTTGATAGCCTTTCTGCTGCCGCCTCGGTGACCTTGGATCTTTGAGTATAAAACCTTGACAGCCGCTTGGCGTCGCGATGCCGGTTTTCGAGCTCCGACGTGAGAGACGCGCTACCGGTAAGCGTAAGGCCCGTGGCTGTCTCGAGCATGTGTTTTAGTGTATCCTCTTCAGCTGCAAGTACTGCAAGTCTTGTGCTGAGTCCTGAAGTTTGTAACGCATATAGACTACTAAGGATGCTTGCTACCTTAGCAACGGATGTGATTGTGGTGAGGGCATGCTCGACCTTGCTGATCTGCGCCTCACTTTGACGCTTCAAAAACTGTAGCCGTCGTATTGCTTCCGTCCAGGCTCGTGCCATTGGGCACTCGCTGGTGATCGCGTTGCCCTCGGGTATGGCCTCAACTTGAGGCGCTGGATCTGCTATGTCATCAGGTTGCAGATGCTCAAAGACGGTGAACAGACTCGGGTCCAGAAACTGGCGCAGAGGTTCGCCAGCCACCCAAGCACGAAAGAAGCAGCGCCAGATGCAAGCATCAATCTGCCGCGGAGCGTCATCGTGCCGGCCTTGGTCATTCTTGCTAAGGCCCGCCCAACCGCATACCATATGCACTGCGGCAATAAGTGCAAAGATGCCGCACGAGGAGCCGTCCTGCTGCTGCGGACTAGTGAGCAGGTGAACCTTCCAGTCCTCTATCCTTTGCGTCTTTTGATGTTCGGGCATCTCATCTTGAGCAGCCAACCCGCCACCTTCAAGAGAATGGGATGGTAGCGTGCTTTCTAATTCGGATATACTGGTCATATGTGTCTGCACCCACTTCACCACATTGCTGGCCTGTCTCAAGGATTCTTGGCCAAATTGTCCTTGGAGTGGATCGACTAACCAGGCGACTTTCTTTTGCAAGTCGAAGCCAGCCATGGCCCAATGTTTCCCGCTGGCGTTAAGGCATGTGAGGATATGCGTGAAGAACCCCGGTCGAAGAAGCGGCTGCAACCAAGTCGACGAATTGCTTGGGTTGGTGAAAGACTGATTGTGAACTTGGATAGTGTCTTCTTTTGCACAGGCAACCATTTCGAGTATCAACTGCATGCAGTCCCCTGTGAGCCAGAAGTCTGGTGTAGCGAGCGTCCTGAGAACGGCTCTCAGATCGCTCTCGGGTAGAAGCCCCGATGCCCGTAACGCAGAACTCTCGGCGGCGACGACTGTGCGCGAGGCCGTAGACGGTGGTGAATTCCCAACATACCTCAAGTTTTGGAATTGAGGCTGAGGCTGTTGAACGCTCACTGCTGGTGCTACAGCGACGGCTATGCGCGAGGGCGTAGGCGCCGCTGGGTTCCCGACACGCAAGTCCTCTAATTGTGGTCGAGACTGAGATTGCAGAACACCCGCTTCTGCTGCTCCGTCGATATTGTCCTGATAACCAGTCGTCTTCGAACGTTGCGCCTCGTAACATGATGGATCCAGTGAGTATGAAACATCTCTGGGACGCTTTGACGGAGAGGGGCTATCATTCTGCTTCACATGCGCGCCTAGGACCTCTTCCGGTCTTCTGCGCTTCAGCAAGCACGACGTAGTGGGCGCAAGGTGACGAAAGGGTGATGCAGATGCAGGCGGTGGCGCAGTTATAGGCTCAGATGATGATAATCTGAGTGAAATATACTCTCGGGTTATGGGGGCAGGCGGTGACGAGGCTGCATTGAGATCACTGCTCGGAGAAGGTATGATGGGACCTATCTCGAAAGTTAAATCAGCATCGAGATCGTCCGCTTGGCTTCTGCCATTCTCCTCGCCCAGTTCTTCCGAGTTGAGTCGCACATGCCTACTCGAGCTTGGCATGGGCGTGTCTAGTACCGATTCGTGATTCCGCGCGTCTGCTTCTTCCACCGCTGCCTCCCGATGTGGTATAATAACGCGCAAGCCATTCTTTTTCATCTGCATTTCACTACCCGCGATCTCTCCATAGTCGCTATTCTCAATCTCACCATAGTCGCTGGTAGTTGTCGTGCCCCTGGGGCTAGAAGCAGAGCGAGGACTGGCTTTGATAGCGGAAGAGGGAGCAACAGGAGAGATTGCAAGCACGGTATCGGGAGAGTCTGGAACGGACGGATGCACTGCTTCAAATGATGCGTTAGACGCGAAAATACGCAATAATGGGAAGGAAGAGGCAAATTAGACATACTATTTGCCAGCCAAGCAGTCAGCCACCGCGGTGTCAATGCTAGCCGATACTGGGTCCGCCGAGTCGGAGCGAGACAGAGCACCATCTGGTCGGGATTTTTGTACGCGGTGCCTTGGCGGGTCATGGTATCTTCCAAAAGCCGGCGATACATTTTGTGCCAAAGGGCAAGATGGGCACCGGGCGTCGCGGCAGCACCGTTTGCCTCGAGCTCGTCCTTGACATGCTGACACAGCTGGGTGAGAGACGAGAGCGCCGAGGCCGAGGTGAAGGGCAGTGGTCCGAAGAAGAGACATAGCAGGAGCAGTTTCCTGCCCCCCGAGGGATCATCCTGGAGGCGCGACGGCCAGACACGGTATTCTCTTGGGCTGTTTGGTGCCGAAGGTGCAGGTAGCAGGTGGAGCAGGGCATACAACTTGGCGTGGCTGCTATTGCGAGGGCGCCTGGAAATGAGATCTTCGCCGAATTCGTTCTCGAGGGCACTGAGAAGGGAGCGCTGGTCCAAATGGTTCTCCTAGACCCAGATGGAAAACAGGCCCCGTGGTCTCTTGAGTGCCCGCGCCTGGCCCTTTTGCATCAGGAAACTCCGGATCAAGGCCATCCACCTTTTGCAAATGGCCCCGTGGCTGTTATCGAGGGTACGGACGAGGGCGGCAAAACACGCGAGCGGCGTATTACCCTCGGCCTCAGCCTCGGCCTCAGCCTCAGCTTCGCTGCCAGCATCGTCCGCCTCTTCTGCTTCCCCCATCGTGTCACCTTCCACATCTTCTGTATCATCCTCGCCCGTTATATCCCCTTCGGTAGCACCCGTCTTCAAGATTGTGACCTCTTCGCAGCTTCTACAGTCGTTTTCGGCACTAGAGCTAGAAACCACGCGAATCGTGCCGTCGCCATCTTCAGTAGTTTCAATAGTGGTGCTGCGTTCGTTGGCTGGACTGTCTCGTGTTTGTCGTCTCGTCCTAACGCGCCCTGTCGGTATTGTGCTGTTGACGCTAACGCCAGGCTTGTTCCCCTCTGCTGCAGCTCCTGCAGCTGTACTGCCTGCCATTAGGCGTGTCGGTAGGAGGCGCGATTTAGCTGAGGTGAGATGCGGCGCGTCCTGAGCTGTTATGAGTTGACGGGGCTAGGTCGAAGAATGCGTGTTAGATCAAGGGAAGATCGAGGATAGCAATTACGGGGTTGATGCGTTGGAGGTCTTGCGAGCGCCCAAGGACCACTGTCCCAACTTGCCGAGGCATTACGTCATTAAGGGGTTCTGCATCAGTCTCCCAATCCTTAAGATTGCTATGTGTTATGCAAACTGAAGATGCACATATATTTACCCATAACACTTAAAAGCCAAACACTTTGCACACTCTCTTGAATTCCTTGAAATTGCTGAGAAATGGCAGGGCTTTCTATTGATACCGATTTTGAGCCGATCCGATATCTTGCGCAGCTAGCAGGTGGCTTCTACGGCGGACATGCAATATTTCTTCTCGGACTTGCACGCAACCAGCCAAAGGCCCAAAATCACTGGTAACAATAAACAGAGAATTATCTTGGCTAACTATTATACATAAATATGTTCCATTTCCCTGTTGTTTTCGTTGCGTGGTGGTCTTCGGAAGGGCCGTGAGATGTCGGTTTCCGGGCCAGAAGAGATGTGATATTTCACATGCCGCACAGCCTTTGCACAAGATGCAACCCCCATCATACCGTAATGGATGATAAATAATATATTGGCTAGGAGCCAAGATATACTGAAAAGGCTTGAACATACTAATTTAATGTCGCATTGGTTGTGGGAGGTTGTAATGCTACATTGCGGTATTGAAGCTACAGGATCCGCGGGTCACTTTCGGCCAACTGTCCACGCCGGCACGCTAGCGGTGGAGGGACTGTCCCAGCGCCGTGGCCGGGCCCCAGCTCCGCACCGGGACCGGCTCTGGATATAACGGCGATATCCGAGGAGCACGTTCGACATGGGAGGCTCAATTACAGTCCACACGATAACTCAGCTCAGTCCACGCCGACCCAACCCGCCATATTAGATCAAAATGATGCAGACTCTATGTTCAATTGGACTGTATAATACTTTTGACTTCATGAATCATGACATGTAAAGCTAATTCGTCATGGCTAATAACCTGCAGTGCCGTTGTGTTACAAGGGCAGAATTCTAGGCTTGGAGGATCTAGATTCAACGATAACTGTTAAGGGAGTTCTAAGGAGTGCTGAAGAACCAGGTCCATCCTTGATCCGTCGGGCTCGTTCCCGCCGTACTTATAGACCTTGATTCCCGATGTCTGCCTCAGGCATCTATTGCACAGCCTCCTTTTCTATGCAGTTGGGTACCTTTCTTCCTGCAGTTGGGTCAACCGGTCAAGCCCAACGGCGCGTAGCTCGCAATGCCTCAATATCCTTCTTTCGGTATGGCACCCCTAGGTGTCCGTGTAACACGTTGTGCGTGCCAGTATGGGTCTAACGTGTCCGACTTCGAATCTATTCTCGCCGTTCCGACGATAGATCAAGGTGTGCCTGGACGATGACCTTATCAACCTTGAAAGAAGGCTGGACAGGCCTCAATTTCTCTAGCCACTCTCCTGGTCACGCCCATGGAGCTTCTCTACGTAGCAGAAACGGTAACCTGGGGATGCTGGTGTATTTGAATTTTTGATTTTGGGAGCTATGGGACTAGACACATCAGTCGCGCATGCACTCACTTGCATGGTATTGCAAGCTGCGCTTGCGAGCAAGTGGATGGCGGTGCGGCGTTGTTTATGCTGTTCGTATATAGCTACCTAGGTAGTTAGCGATGTTCGAGGCTCGCTGAGAGCGGGCAGGCCGCGAGTTGTTTCAGCATAGCTTGCGGTGAACCTGTAGTGCGTCTCGAATCCCCGATTCTCGGCTCACTAACTGCGTATGAATGCATGTCGCGTTTTCGTTGCAATATTTTGGGGATCTGTCCTGGAGAGCCTTTATTGTATTAGGATCTATGTTAGTAGAAACGGGGAAGGGATGGCGGGTTGTTATGAAGCAACGAAAGTTTCAGGTCACAGCCCGGATCCAACATCCGCAGCCAGGAAACCCTCTTATGTAAGAATGCCAGTTATTCGGGATTACATAATCTAGGGTTAGGGTATGGATCGACTCTTGCGATCCAGGATTAAAGAACTAGATATATAAAATTAAACATTTCCTACTATCAGATAGATTTCATAAATACTCTTCAGTAACCAATCTAAATACTTCTCTAAGCGCCACTCTCAGAGCAGTATCCAGCACGGATAGTGAACATTATCCAGCGTTTCCAACCACCCCTCGATACTGTATTTCCGTATACGGTAGATTGTACGCGACACTGCCCTTGCCTAATATAAAACCTTTGAAGTTCCAGGTACTTGTGCTACTTGGGTGTTCGTTACACGGGTGCAAACTGGTCTATTTCGCCCTACTCTATTCTGCATGGTGATCCGATTGCAGTTTCCCCGATGATTGTTGCCTAGCTAGGGGGGTGCGCTGGGTATAAAGCTAGTGTTTTATGCCGTCTATTTAGCTAACTGTAGCTTACTGGTAACTTTATTTCACCCCTTGGAATCCGATAATATATCGTATCTCTTACCTGATCTAACGGAATAATAGTTTACCAATCTTGCAATGTTATTTGCAAATAGTAAAAAACCTGCTATAATACAGTAAGTGCGATAGAAATTACAAATTATAATCGATATTGTTATGACCCATCCAACATGCAGGTTACGAAACGGGCCTATAAGGAACAACTGTCAGGAGCTCCAACAGCCTGACTAAGGAATCAGAATTACATAAGCATAAAAGGGTTAGGGTATGCTCACCCAGGATCAGTGAGCAGCACTGAGCATCAGTGAGCAGCACTGAGCTCATACTGAAGAGCCGGATATATATATAACCACAGTCATTACCACCAGTAGATAGATCTCGTACATAGCTCTTCAGTTATCAATCTAAATATTCAGCCTAACATACTGAATAGCCCTAAAGGCAGTAAATACTTGCATTACTCATCAGGACTTGTACGGTTCCGTATTCAAGGACTTAGCACTCCCGAATATCGCTCTTGCCTAACATAAACCAATCGGTACTTGGGAATCTTCGGATTACTGCAGTGCTTATTACATTTTGACAACTCTTGTTCAAGAACGGTTCAGTATTATCCCTTTGAACAATACGGAATACGATAGCTCTTCAGATATCAACTAGCGTTAGCACCCTTTCGCGCGAAGAATTCGGGCAAACCATTATGGCCTTTCAGGAACGCATCCGATAACTGGAAATTAACCTAGAAACGGCTGCACCCAAGGGATATAAGATAGATAAACCTACTATATTCAAAGGAGAAAAGAGCTCTTTCCAGTTATTTATTACCCAGTATAAGGCTTATTTTATGCATAATAAGGCCTAATTTACTATAGAGGAAAAGGTTATCCTGGCAGGCACTCGCTTTAAGGGAGATGCCTTGGCCTGGTACGAACCTTCTTTTCGCAACTAGCTAAATAACGCAACGTACCTGGATAACCGCAACCCGGAAACCAAGGGAATTTTCGATTCATTCTCAGGATTCGAAAAGGCTCTCAAAGAAACTTTCGGGAATCCGGACGAGCGATATACGGCAGAACGACAATTACTCAACTTTCGATAAACCAAGTCAGCTTCGGAATACGCTGCCAAGTTCCGGCAGATCTGTATACAACTCGTATGGGAAGATAAACCAATGATATTTCAATTCTATAAAAGATTGAAGGATAGGGTGAAAGACGAATTGTTTAAAACGGATAGGCTAAATAACTTTTCAGACTTTATAGCTATAGCTATCCGTATCGATAACCGATTGTTCGAACGATAATAAGAGCGAATAAGAAAAAGAGGGAGCTAACCGTAAAAACTTTACATTAATATAGGGAAGAAATTTTAGCAGCAGAAGGGAAGATACTATTCCAGCACAGCCCAGAGCGGCACTATATACGCTAGCCTTATAGAGCTCGATATAGCCAACAGGCAGTATAGCAAAAGAAGCAATATTACCTGCTATAATTGCAATAAGCAAGGATATATCTTATATAACTGCTAATAGCTTAGAAAGAATAAATGGCAACCCGTTCCAGAAAAACGATAGGCTAATATCGTTAAGCGATAGAAACCCAATTAACTAAGCAAAAACCCCTTACCGGAAAAAGCATCGGACCTTATTAATTATAGATTCTTTAATTGAATGTTTTATTATAATAACGGATGCTTAACGTACCTTGCAATAAAGGAAGGTTCAGGATAGTTCTTTTAGAAGCCTTGAAAGGAATGCTAGCTAGCAATGGGAAGACGAGAACCCCTTTATAATACGGTTATAAATAGCAGCAATTCCAACTATTCTAGCACTATGGAAAAAGAATTCCAGAAGGCTTTATATAACGGAACTCTTAAATATTCCCTATCCTTAGCTATCGAAACTATATTCAGAGAAATGGATAAAGGATAATACTCCTTTGGATATTGGTATACGCATATAGCAACTATAAAAGAAGAGATTCCTGAAAATTTATAACAGAACAGGCAGCCCAGTAAACAACCAGGCCTTGCTACGGATAATAACGAAATCAGAGGCCAATCAGGCTCCGATACTTAACAGGAAAAAAATAAGCCCGAAATTGAATATCTAGTTTATAGCATAAAACTACAGGAACTCTTTACTACAATACCTTTTCAGAATATTAAGGCATAGTGTGTTGAGCACTGCAGTAATCCGAAGATTCCTAAGTACCGATTGGTTTATATTAGGCAAGAGCGATATTCGAGAGTACTAAGTCCTTGAATACGGAACTGTACAAGTTTTAATGATGCAAGTATTTACTGCCTTTGGGGCTACTTAATATATAAGACTGAATACTTAGATTAATAACTGAAGAGCTATATATAAGATCTATCTACTGGTAATAATAACAGTGGTTATATATCCGGCTCTTCAGTATGGACCGTTATCCTTTCGTTACGGTCCTTAGCTTGGACCGTAAGGACCGCAAAGCAACTATTGCAGTCCTTATTATCTTATCGTAACCCTAACCCTTGGTTACGTAATCCTAAGTATCAGGGTTGGGCCTAGTACCTAGCCTCTATTAGTTCTGAGCCTATTTCGTAACCTGCATATTGGATAGGTTATAACATTATCTCCCTCCTATTGATCGTTATCCCTAACGATCCTTTGTAAGTTTCTGGTTGGTTATTCTTGCATATGATCGTGCCTTCCTAATTCGTTATATTAAACAGATCTTCCCGTTCGTATATTGAAAAGCGTTATTATAAGAAAACGGAACAAACTTCTTCCCTTTGGCTTATCGCTCTTTCTCGTTCTGTCGAGATGCCGGCTTATTCTTTCTGCGAAGGCCGCAAGGTCCGTTGCCTCGCTTCTGAAGAGGATTCTTCTCGCTATACCGAGTGTATTCGATTTAAGCGTGGGAACTGTAATATGAGCGGCTTATCGCCTTCCCAGGTCGAGAAGATCGTAGCTCAGCATTCTGCTGCTGAAGCTGCCCTGGATATTGCAGAGGAGGAGTTGGAAAGGGCGATTGCGAAGGTTCGCCGTTTGCGAAAATAGCGTTATCTGTAGGCTGAGAAGATAGCGCAGGCTGTTTGTCGTAAGTTGGATACGATCGAGGAGCTGGATTGTGTGGAGGCTGAAAAGGCCGAAGCAGAGCGTCGTACTGCTAAGGAGGAGCAGAGAACGGCCGAGAGTTTTGTTCCTGAAAGTCCCCTTCCTGAGAGCTTCGATTTCGAGGCTGCTTTCCGTAACCTGGAAAAGGCTGATATCCTATTCCCATCGTTTGCCAAAGGGGAAGTCTCCAAATCGCCTGCTGCTTAGGTCTAAGTTCCTGGTTCCGCTTGAAATAAGGTGCTTCTATCCTTGAAAGTCCTAGTAGTATTGAAAGCCGTAATCTATTTTTGTCTTGTCGTAGCGTATTTTACTAACCAATTGTTAATTAGTTCTTTGCAATTTTCGAGGTAGTTTTCTGGTTCTTATATATTTTCACTATTTGGGTAGCCTTTCCATTTGATAAGGTATTCGCGTATCGTTCCGGATTCTCGTAACTTGAGAATCTTTTGTGCTTCGTATTCCTGCGTATTATCTGATTGTATTCTAGTCGTATTGTTTGGTGCTATGCTTCTTATTGCTGGTTCGAATAGCGAGATGTGGAATACTGGATATATTTTCATTCCGTAAGGTAGTGCGAGTTCGTAGCTAACTGGTAAGAGTTTCCGCAAGATTTTAAATAGGCTAAGTTTCTTGTAATCAAGCTTGTAGCTGGGTTGTATCGTTCTGATATATTTTTTCTATCGAACAAAATAAACTTTATCTCTTTCCTTTAGGATTAGTTCCTTAATCCTTTTGGAATTCGCGAATCGTACCATTCGTTCTTGTATGAATGCGAGTTCTTCCTAGAGATCTTTATGAATTTTCCTAATTCTCCGAGCTTTCTTATTTGCTGCTTTAGCGTTTGTTCCTGGAATAACTTTATAATAAACCGTAGGGTTATATCTATAGAGTGTATAGAAGGATAAAACTTTTGTAATGCTTATATCTGTATTATTATATGCGAATTGTATAAGAAGTAATAGTTTAACCTAATTGTTCTGTTTGTAGTTTATATAGAACTGTAAGTATTATTCTACTATTTAATTCGTTCGTTCTGTTTATCTATCCGTTTGCAAGTAGAATGCTATAAATATTCTGTATTTCGTTCCGAGTTGCTTTATCAATAAGGTCTAGAAATATAATGCAAACTTCCTGTTTCTATCGGAAATGATTTCTTATAGCATGCTATAGTTGGCTATAATCGTTCTAAAGAATGCGTATACGAGGTTTTCTGCAGTATTGCTCTCTTTATAAGGGAAGAAGTAAGCGTACTTGCTTAGTTTGCAAACTATTATTAAGATGCTATCGAATTGCACTTTGGTTAAGGGTTCTCGTAAAAAGGGTAGCTTAACTATAAAGTTTAGGCTAGTTGAAAACCAGATAGCGCTAGGTACCTATAAAGGTTATAGCAGTTTATAAGGCTTATATCGACTAGCTTTATTCTTCTAGCATTCATTATATTATTGTAAGAGGTTCTCGATCCTCTTCTTGAGTTTTAGCAGGTTCTAGTATCTCGAAATCCTTATATAGGTTACCCTAACTCCCTGGTATCCGTATGCTAGTATACTATATTCTTCCTTGATATAGATATCTTATTCTGCTAGGGTTATTTATTCTGGGTTTTTTCTGTTATAGCTAATTCTGAGAATAACGTTTAATTCCTTATATGCGTTCGTAAGGTTTCCTTCCTCGTTTTGTCCGAAAATATTCTGGATTTCTTCTTCAATATAGCTTCTATAGTCTGGTTATCTGTTAAATGCGTCTGCTCTAGCATTTTCTTTTCTTTGGATATAGATAACTTTGAAGTCAAACTGGGATAAATATTCTGCCCATCTCACTTATCGTTTATTTAAAACCTTTATTATTATAAATGAAATGAAGTTCTTATAGTCTGAAAATATTTTGATTATATATTTTGTATCGATAAGGTAGTATTCCTATTCTTTGAAGGCTTCCACTATAGCTATAAGTTCTTTATCTGGTATCCCGTATCGTAATTCTGGTCCGCTAAGCTTCTTGAAAAAGTTAGCGATTAGGCGTACTCGTTTTTGATCGTTTCGTTAGTTAAGCTCTCTGCCAAGTATATAGTTTGAAGAGTCCGTCTATATTTCGTATTCCTTATCTGGGTTTGGTTCTTCCAGGACTGGGTCTTTAGCAACTAGTTCTTTGATTTTGTTAAATGCGTAACTTTTTTCGTTTAATTAAAAGAATAGTTATTCCTTCTTAATAAGATTCGTAAGTAGTCTAGCAATCTTGCTATAGTTTTTAACAAACTGTTAATAGAAGTTAGCATATCCTAAAAATGCTCGAATATCTATAACGTTCTAGGGTTCAGGCTATTCCTTAAGTGCCTGTATTTTGTTCTTCTGCATTCGTATATATCCTGGCTCAATTGTATATCCGAAATAATCAACTTTCTGAATGTGAAATTGGCTCTTGGTTGGTTTAATTAGAAGTTTGGCATCTTAAAGCGTCTCGAATACTTCTCGTACGTACTTCCGATATATCTCAAGGTTTAAGGAATAAATAAGAATATTATCGAAATAAACGATAACGAAAACGTTAAGGAATTCGCGGAAGATATAATTTATCATTTCCTGGAATAATGCAAGTATGTTGGTCAATCCAAAAGGCATAACGAGATATTCAAAATATCCGTAGCGAGTTCTGAAAGCCGTTTTCCATTCCTTTCCTTCCTTGATACGTAAGTATGCGTATCCTTCCTTGAGGTCTAGTACCGTAAACCATTATGCGCCTCGTAGCCGATCTCGTAATTCCTTATTAAGTGGTAGAGGATATCGGTTTTTGATCGTAATGCTATTAAAGTATCTGTAATTTACGCAGAGTCTGAGTTTGCCATTCTTCTTGGGTACGAATAGGATTGGATATCCTGCTAAAGATCGTAATAGTTGTATATATCCTTTGTTAACGTATTCAATAATATACTTTCTGAGTGCTTTGAGTTGTTTTTCGTTAAGTCCGTAAATGGGAAAGGATTTCGGCTAAATCCTTTCTTTCAGAAGGATTTTATGGTCGTATGGGCCGTATTCTGGTAGTCCGTACTCGAACTTTCCTGAGAATAGTTATTTAAACTTGTAATATTCTTTTGGTATGCTATCGAGTGGTATCGGGGGTTCTTCTTCTGTTTCTACTGTTTGGAAGAATAGGAGATACCGTTAAGCGTGCTTCTTTTCGCTAACCGCTAGTTCTTTGTATAGCAACTTCGGGGGCCTTGGTAGCTCGTTCCGGGCCGGACCGATCGTCTGGGGGTCTGGTATCGAGATTTCTTCGTGGTTCTATAAGCTACTTCTTGAAGCCTTCTTTTGTCGCTCCGAGGCAGACCGATCGTCTGAGGGTCTCGTTCCTGTTATAGTATTAACCCGCTAGCGCCCTAGCATTAGTTGGGTTTGCCTATTACTAGGTCCTTTTCCGTAGTCGATCGGGGCATTCGTTATTCCCGTTTTTCGTTATATTCTTCCCGATTCGGAAGTATATATAGATTCGTTTAAGCCCTCTTTTCTTGAGTGATACTCAGTAACTGAATCTCGTCTTTTGCTATTAATTGCGACTATCTCTCTGGGTATAGCTTGTTCTTATAAGATCTGGCCAGTAGTTCAATCGATTCGAAAATTGTGCTCTTTAAGCTATAGAAGTCCTACAATCAGCTTATATTATGCCATATCTATAATATCAAAAGAAACCTTGATCGTATATTTTTAGATTAAAATAGGTAGATAATTAGTTTCCTTATCGATTATTCTTTAGTTATATATAACGAGCTATCTTTCTATAGTGCTAAGAGTATATAATTGTTCCTTCCATTTCCATTATATTCGTACCTGGTTAACGATTCGTAAAGATATGAAATTTCCCTAAGCGCCGCTATTCAATAGTACGCTATATCTATATCCGAGAATATATGCGTTAAATTTGATATAAGCGTAGTCCGTTCTAGAGGCTTTATATAAGGACTGTTCTGATCCGATCGTCTGTTATCCCGTTACAAGCGATCCTATTCTTTTGGGGTTTCGGAAGGCTGCTTGCCTTTCCCGTATCGAGCCTTTATGGCTGCTTCTTGGGCGAGCTTTCTAGCATGCTTCTGCCCGTATTGCTATCGTTATTGCCAGGTATCTCTCTAGCAATACCAATCTCGAACCTTGTTATCGCTATAGATATTGCATATAGCTTTCTTGCAATATCGCCAATATACCCGTTTATCCATATATTCCCGTAGGAAGTATTCTGGCAATCCAATATATGCATTGTTATAGTATTTCTTGAGAACTTCTCTGAAACGGAATTCTCCTTTTTCGATAGCTAAAAGAATCTGCCCTTCCTATCTCATAAGGAACTATTCATATCGTACTTTATCCTGAAAATGCGTCTCGCAGCTATAATATGCGCAAGAGATCCAGGCCAGTTTATAGTATTGATTATAAAAAGGGCTGATCCTAAAGTCCTTATATGGTTGCGCTTCAATATTCTGAAAAGGTATCGTAATAAAGAGTTCTTATAGCTTTATACCGTAAATTACGTATTCGATTTCGGATTCGTTTTTATCTTATTAAGTATTAGAGCCTGACTGGCTTTTAACCTTATCGTTATTCGTAGCAGGTCTTAGTCGTTCGCTAGGTTGCTTATTCTGGTACGACCTTTCGGGAATCTCTTTTTCCAGAGCTGCTATATATGCGTACCAATATCCGAATAGGTATTATCTTTTATCCATTTCTCTGAATATGGTTTCGATAGCTAGGGATAGGGAACGTTTAAGAGTTCCGTTATATAAGGCCTTCTGGAATTCCCTTTCTATAATGCTAGAACAATCGGAATTGCTGCTATTTATAATTGTATTATAGAAGGGTTTTCGTTTTCCTATTGCTAGTTAGCATTCCTTTCGAAACTTTTAAGGGAACTATCCTGAACTTTCTTTTGCTGCAAAGTATATTAAGTATCCGTTATTATAATAGAATATCCAGTTAAGGAATCTGTAATTAATAGGATCCGATACTTTTTCCGGTAAGGGGTTTCTGCTCAGATAATTGGATTCCTATCGCTTAGCGATATTAGCCTATTATCCTTCTGGAACAGGTTGCCATTTATTCTTCTTGGGCTATTAGCAATTGCGTAAGATATATCCTTGCTTATTGCAATTATAGCAGGTAATGCTGCTTCCTTTGCCATTCTGCCTATTAGCGGCGTTAAGCTCTATAGGGCCGGCATATATAGTACCGCTCTGGGCCGTACTGGGGTAATATCTCCCCTTCTAGCGCTAAAGTTTCTTCCCCGTATTAGCGTAGAATCTCCAAAGTTGGCTTCTTCCTTTCTTTATTCGTTCCTGCTATCGCTCGAACAGTCGATTGTTAATGCGAACAGCTATAGCTACAAAGTCTGAAAAGTTATCTGGCCTGTCCGTCTTGGCCAGTTCGTCCTTCACTCCTTCTTTCAATCCTTCGTAGAATTGAGATATCATTGGTTCATCTTCCCATGCGAATCGTACGCAGATCTGCCGGAATTTGGCAGCGTATTCTGAAGCTGATTTGGTTTGCTGCAAGTTGAGTAGCTGTCGTTCCGCTATGCGTCGCTCGTCTGGGTTTCCGAAAGTTTCCTTGAGAGCCTTCTCGAATCCTGAGAAGGAATCAAAGATCCCCTTAGTCTCCGGGTCGCGGTTATCCAGATACATCGCATTATTTAACTGATTGCGGAAGGATAGTTCGTACTAAGCCAAAGCGTCTCTTTCGAAACGGGTGCCGGCTAGTACAACCTTTTCTTCTTCCGTAATGAACTGGGCCTTATTATACATGAAATAGGCCTTATACTAGGTAATAAATAACTAAAAAGAACTCTTTTCTCTTTTGAATATAGTGGGTTTATCTATTTTATATCCCTTGAATACAGTCGTCCCTGGATTAATCTCCAGCTAACAGATACGCTCCTGAAGAGCTATAATGGTTTGTCCAAGTTCTTCGCGAGAAGGGGTACTGACGCTAGTCGACGTTTGAGGAGCTATCGTATTCCGTATTGCTCAAAGGGATAATACTGAACCGTTCTTGAACAAGAGTTGTCAAAATGTAATGAGCACTGCAGTAATCCGAAAATTCCTAAGTACCGATTGGTTTATATTAGGCAAGAGCGATATTCGAGAGTGCTAAGTCCTTGAATACGGAACCGTACAAGTCCTAATGATGCAAGTATTCACTGCCTTTGGGGCTACTCAGTATATAAGACTGAATATTTAGATTAACAACTGAAGAGCTATGTATAAGATCTATTTACTGGTGGTAATGACTGTGGTTATATATCCAGCTTTTCAGTATGGATTATTAGGATCAGTATGGTAATCCTACTGATCTGGATTGTCGTGGATCGGTAGCCGTTCCTTACTGATCCATGTGTAAACCCTAACCCTTATGCTTATATAATCCTTGATGCCTAATGCCGTAGGCGGTGTACTCCTGAGAGGGGTAAGCGGTCTAGCGCTCCCTTGTTGCTCCTGTTTGGCCTTTTCTGTAACCTGCATGTTGGATGGGTTATAACATATAGTCCGTAATTGTAAGGGTAATTTGTGGATTTCACTTGAGAAGCGTTCAATAACATCCATTCTACTATAATGGTAGACTAATCTAGCAGCATAGCCATCATTCGTAACGCTTGAGCAACTCACATTTTAGTGTGTGCATACTAGCAAAGTACGTCGGCATGCCGTCCCAAGCATAAGGCAGATTCGGAAACTAGGCAGAATGGTGGTGTTATAACCCATTTAACATACAGGTTAACAGGAAGGCCACGCTAACAGCGGGGCAAAGGACGCGGCAGAAAACCAATGCAATATTGGCAGAATCCTGATTACATAACCCAGGGTTAGGGTTGCAAAGGAGGGAGGATCGCTGGGCTCGCCAGCGATCCCAACGAGCCATACTGAAGAGCTGGATATATAACCACAGTTATTACCACCAGTAGATAGATCTTTGTACATAGCTCTTCAGTCGTCAATCTAAGTATTCAGTCTTACATACTGAGTAGCCCCAAAAGCAGTAAATACTCGCATCGTTTATTAGGACTTATACGGTTCCGTATTTAAGGACTTAACGCTTTGATATCGCTCTTGCTAGCATAAACCCAATCGGTACTTAGGAATCTTCGGATTACTGCAGTGCTCATTACAGGTGGATATTAAGAATGTCTAGGCAAGTAAAGGTGAGGCAGATTTCTAGGAGACACTTGATATCTCTTAACGCAATATATAAAGTTGAACCTGCTACCCTCGGAATAGCAATATAGTTCGACTCCTCTCGTAACCTATTAAATATCTTCTCGTATAGCTTGTTTTGATTATATCGGTCCAAGGTTATATCGACAGGACTGATAAGCTCCTTGAGCTATATCTTAACCATCCAGCCTGTCCCTGCCTGAGGATAATGCCTGTCAGTCTGTAGCTAAATAGCGAATCAATACTATCTTCTCGCCGTTTACTTGCCCGCCCAGCCTGCTACCGTAACAGATCCAGAAAGCACGGCGGATTGCCTCAGCTTGAATTAACGGAGCAATAACAGAGGTAATACGGCCTTGGTTCCGTCTATTCAACCTTACTCATATTCAAGCTACTAAGCTGGCTAACTGATAGGATATGGATAAGAGAGAACAAGCATATATCCATATAGCTTCCGGATCTTGCCTTTGGGTTATTATATTAGATTACCAGACTCTATATCTCAAAGCTTAATAGATTACAATCCCGCACAGTTTGATCTTCGGCCCCTTCGTATAGCTATAAGAAGTTAGTTTTTTTTGGCTTTCTGCTATTACCTACGTTCAAGGTATTGTAGTTAGTCCTGCCCCTGGGCCAGGGTTTCTTGCCCCAAACCAGAGCCTGCGGTTGCCCTATCCTCTGAGGAGCGATAGCAAGGCTTCGACGAGATTGGACAGCGCGCCCAGGGCTACCAGGCCAAACGCGCATATGGGTCCTGGGATGGCAAAGATGGCGAAGCCATACAACGCCAGCTGGAAGGCGGCATCTCCCTGGAGCCGCTGCGTGGCGAGGCCGACCTGCATCGCAGTCAGCACCAGGGCGACGAAAATGGTAGCAACGGCCATCTAGGCGAGGTTGTCGCGGAAGAGGCTGCTGTAGTTGCGCCAGCCGCTGAGGTAGGGGTCGAAGGGCGAGAGGCGGGTCAAGCGGTATCTGGTGTTAATACGGGAGAAGCGGAGCTCGGCGCGTAGAAAGCGTAGGTGGACCAGATCAGGGTCGCGCTTGTGCATTCGAAGGCGCTCTCTGGCCAGGGCCTTCCAGTCTGCCCATTCGATTGGCGCGTCGTTTTCCTTGCGAGGCAAGAGGCGCTTTCGCTAGCGATATGGAAGTCGCTTTCCGACGATATGAGATAGGCGTACGTATAGAGGAAGCCCAAGGCAATTTTCTGCGGGGTCTTTATGTACTAGACCATTAACTATCCTTAGTTCGCCGGCTGCTGGCCCCTCGCGCTATAGTCGGCTATGGCAGCTCCGCGCCTTCTGTACGTACAAATATCAGAATATTCCAGGCTGCGCCGCTAAAAGCTCGGACTGAGAAGAAACCCTGAGATGGGCTTAAGATAGATCCTGCTATTATTATCCTAGAAGAGGTATAGGTCCATCCGGTCGGCTACGATAATCTCTCGGCCTATAGCGCTTTGAAAGTGCAGTAGCATAACGGGACGCTTTGCGCCGGCAAACCAAGCATATCGGTTAGGGCTTCGAAGGATAATTCCTTCCGTGCGAAAGCGTATATATCCTTTGCCGGGTTACCGATAATGCGTTTTCTAGAGGCATTATGGTAGTAATAGGAAGCCGGCAGAGTATCTGTGGTACTATTCTCCTCTTTCCCTTTCCCAAGCACCTCGGTTGTGAATTATATATATTATTATCAGAGGGTATAGATATCTGAATGCTATTAGGGATGCCAGCGTACCGGCTAGAGCGGGGGATCGGGCGGGGCCATATAGGGTGCGGCGGGGGCGATAGGAGCTAATATCGGGCCAGGATGGGTCGGTATATCCGCCTGTCTTCAGGAACCGGAGGACACCAGCGGCCATTCACTGTGCGCACGCTGTTAGCCAAACCCCAGCCATGACTATAGGGGGAGAGGCTCGACCCTGTTTCCATACCGCACCTCCACCGTTTCGACTTCTCCGTCGCCTGTCTTGATACGATCGGGAGCATCCCGTGATATGGGCTCCTCGTTCGTAATAGGACCCGACGCTATAGTTATCTGCGGGTTGATTGGGCTCTGTAAACGGCTATCCAGTCGTTATCGCATTTGCTTGCGCGAAGTAGCGTTAATTACGACTGATGCTGTAGCATATCCTATGCGGGGTAAAAAGAGGCAGCCCAATCAGCGTAATTCTGCTTAGAGAGGTTGAGCTACCAGCTGAGCCGCCAGCTAAGCCGCTAGCTAAGCCGCCAGCTGCGCTATGCACTTGCTGCAACTATAGCATTCTAGTACCTACTTTTCATATACTAGGCTCTTCATTAGTTCTATGCTTATTCTCGTTATACTGCTTCAGGTCTTACGGTCCAAACCCTAATCCTAGATAGTTTATACGTTCTGCTAACTTTTCGTCTAACAGGTGCTTGAATATCCTGCCGCCCTATCCTTAATTGATAATCTGTTCTTATAACTTGCATATTGGATAGGTTATAAGAATACCCTCTTTTCTCGCAAGCATAAGCCCTATCGTATTATATGCAGCCCTTATATATAGAACAGAGCTCGATTCTGCATACTTGCTAGCTCTCTCTCTCTTTCTCAATACTGCCGCAGCCTTTGCGAATCGTTAATACCAAGCCGTTTTGTTTGCGATTTCTCCCTAGTTACGATAGACCCTGTTAGGCTAGCAGTCGGTATTGCAAGGCTGGCAGGGATTTTCTCAACTTATTTCGATATTGTAAAACGGGTCGACTCATATCAAGACTTTAATATGGATTCTCGCGCTATACTGGCTCAGTTCGATACAGATATCCTATTATTCAAACAATAAGGAAAAGCTATTAGTTTCGATAGTAACAAATTCCAAAATAATTACCATATAAACCTCGACAATGCTGCAACCTTTTCGGCTATAAAGGATATCTTTTATAGCATCCGCGATTATTTAGGTAATCTTCCCCAAGAATTATCAGGTTAACAACTTATCGATCAATCGGTAAGCCTGAAAGATAAGTCTTATAACTGCCTATCTTCCCGGCTCTATCGTTTTCGTAAGAGCGCGTTACGGAAGACGAAGATAGCCTGGTTTCTGTACCAGAAGACCAGATCTCTTGCCTCTATCGAACATTTCAGCCGCTTAGTAGAAAAGCTGCGCAACTTGGTTCTTCCAGAGACCTCGATACCCACTGCTTTCTTGGCTAGGCAAGCCTTGCCGATCGCTATTATACCTGGCGTTGCCAACTTATCATAATCCGCTAGAGGCATCAATCAAAGCTCGCTCTATCTCGACTTTTAGCGCAATTTGATAGAGATCGAAAAACAGATCAGATATAAGTTATCCTCTCTCCTCTTACCTGGTTCTCAACTTATAATTGTAAGCGATATAAAGCAAGAGCTCGATATATAGCTTTATATATCTTCTATATATATTATATATGATAATGCGGTTATCAAGAGATTGCCTGATACTTGCATTTGGATTTTCAATCGTTATGAATTTCGCGATTGGATATCTCTCGACTTCCTACCCGATCGTACTAAGGTCCTCTGGATATATAGACTCGCCGGGTATAGGAAAACTATCCTAAATGCTAGTATCGCCCGATAGCTCGAGGCTGATAACCGTTTATTACTTGCGATCTTTTTTTTTATTTCGGACCTGGCAGATAGTGCGGATCCGTTTATTGTCGTTCGGTCCTGGGTCTCTTAACTAGTAACGCAAAATCCTGAAGCATTTAACCTGGCCTGTAAGAAGATTAATCTTGAGAAAAACTAACCCGCTTTAATGATAGAAGTAATGGACTTGTTCAGAGATATTGCCCGAAAAGTTCGATATTGCTTATTTATTGTAAATGGGTTGGATAAATATTCTTTTAAAAGAAACTGGTTTTCGAAGCAGAGCAGCCAGGTTAGTTCCTTTATTGAAATAAATATATACGCGATTAATAGTATTTAATTATCGATACTTTTCGTTAATCGTATAAACCAAGATATTTAAGCTGGTTTATCCCAAGCCAGTATAAGCAATAACGGAATCCAGCTAGTCTCTTATAGCATTATGCCAAATGATATAAAATATAATGTGGAAAGGCTATTATAGAGTATTATAGTTTCAAAGCTCCCTAATAAGAGCTTAGAGAGCCAGCAAAGCATAGCTCGGCGAATGGTTAATATATCAGACTCCATGCTCCTGCATATTAAACTGCTAGAGAAGGACATACGTAGCGGAAAGAACCAGAAACAGCTTGAAAAGGCTGTAAACCAAGCTCCAGCGCAGCTAAACGATCTATACGACCGCAACTAGCGGAGAATTACAGAGCGAAATAACGATATATACCAGGCATTTGCAATACTCAGATAGATAACATTTAGTTTTCGGCCGATTACGATTCGCGAGATTACAGAAGCTTTGCTTGTTAATTACCTTGAGGTTAATGAAGATCCCGAAAACAGTATGCCAGATAATATCGATAACTATTATATCAATTCAGAGATCTTAGAACTATACGAATCTCTAGTCGAAATACGAGCCGGAATACAGACCGACAAAATAGGCTTAAAAACTTTATACCTTATATACTTTACGGTACGGCAATACCTGCTATTTTACCTGCCGGTACTTATAAGTAAGCTTAAAAGGAATGCCAATCTCGTTTCTATAAACGAAAGTATTCAGAACAATATTCTCGCTATGGGATGCTTGCATTATTTGGCTATATTACAATCGCAGGATCATATAAGATAGCAGAGACCCAGCTTTATAAGGCAGGCATTCAAAAGCTACGCTATAGGTTACTGGTATAAATATGCTCGAAGGCATAGGGAATCCTATAATAGTATGAGCGAGCTAACGATCGAATTTTTCAGTTATTTGGATAAGCTATAGGAAGAATGGAGATAATATTATAACGCAATGCAAGACTATGATAAGGTGATACAGTATAGTAGCGAAATTACTAGAGGTTGTTATCTATTTTATGCTTCGTTTTTGGGGTTATAAGAGGTAGTCGAGTACTTAATAGCAAGGGCAGGTACTAATATGGATTGTATTAATGGATCAGGTAGGACAGGACTTCTTGCCGCAGTTTATTGTGGAAATCTTGCTTTGCTGCAATACTTCTTGCAGAATAACGGAGATATTAACAAGGCAAGCAGCGAAAGACGTTCGCCAATTTACATAGCGTTGTCTGAAGGTTATATCGAAGTGGTTAAGCTTCTTTTCGATAAAGGTGCTAATGTAACAGTTGCGGATAAAGAAGGCTGAACACTACCTATCGCTGCCTCAGGCTATAGCCATATTAAAATGGTTAGGCATCTTCTCGACAAAGGTACCGATATAGCAATTGCGAATAAAGAAAGCTGGATACTACTCATTTCCGCTTCAGATAACGGCCATATCGAAAAGGTTAGGTATCTTCTCGATAAAGGTACCGATATAGCAGTTGCGAATAAAGGAGGCTGGATACCATTTATCGCCGCTATAGGCAGCGGCTATTTCAAAATAGTAAATATTCTTATCTATTACGGCGCGTTTATTACAGTACTAGACTCTATCGGCCGATCAGCTCTCTTTTACGCATATAAGCCGTCTAGAACAGCCGAACTCTTTACTATCCTATTTCGATTAGCATCTGATCTAGTTAATCTTATCGATTCGTTCGGCTTTACAGTTCTTTCTATCGCCTCGCGCTATAGACGTAATGATATCGTGAAGATATTGATATCGCTTTCAGAAACCGATATCACAAGCGAGAACAATTTCGGAAGAACTGCTTTATAGTGGGCGAAAAAGCAGAAGCATATTCAGGTTAAGGAGCGCATAACTGCATTTGCTCAGAAATCTGGGCTATCCTTTCCCGAACCGGCTCTTCCAAATAAAAGCCCCGCGCATTTTAATTTTTCAGATAACTGGTATGATATATATATGGCGAATATAGACGGTATATATTATGAATGTATAATTTGTTACGGCAGCGGCTTCTTTATTTGTATGGATTGCATGGAACTTAGAGCGCATTATCTTATCAACTCGTATAAATTGCAACTCAAGTATATATAGAGTATATAAATAAAGAAATTATAGGAGCATTCTAGGCTATATAAAAGGTAGGAAGAACGATAGATTAAATAACTATCGTTAATGATAATAATAATGATTTATTACGCCCGGAAACTATAGGCTTAGAGGGCACGCTTATCGAAAGGACTATAGTATCTCCTAGTGCTAGCTACTATATTTCGTCAAAGCCTATGTGAAAAGTCCTTGAGGTAGTAGCTCCTCCCTCCTTTGTAGGGGTGCTACGCAGCATCGCTTGGCTCGTCGTCCAGTCCCAGGCCTCCTTGCCTGTCCTCAGTGCCGGGATGCTCCGCCTGGAACTGCTTAATCGCCTCGCAGAGCTCTTCTATATCCTGGGATAAGCCGATAGGGTAATGCTGGTCCAGCCACGGCCAATTCCGGAAGGTATCAAGATTTGTAACGCGCAGGATTCGGGCGGCTGGCGTATCAAGAATAGTTGCAGCAGGGCGGTCGTCTTGATCCGGTTCGGGCCGGCCGAGGCAGGCAATAGAAGCAACAGGCACGTCAAATGTGTTTGAGAAGAGGCCGAGGCCGGGCCGGGCCGGGGCCGGGGCGCGGTACCTATCTGGAGTTGCGAGGCACTGGGCGGAGGCGGGTAAACGAGGCTGGGTGAGAACGAGGGGATATCTGCCCTGGACAGCGCGGACTAGAGGGCGGAAGCCCTCAGGGATGCAAGTCCGGTCTCTGGCGCAAGCCTGTTCCTGCGCATATATATCGGAGATGGCAATAGCATCTTTCTGTACGAGCTATAGGAAATATTCTTTAGCGATATCGGAATATATATCGCGTACGATATTGCGTACGCGCGGGCGCTCGAGCGTATATTCCAGATGCTTCTTTCTCAGGAGGCTGGCGAAGATGCGGATATCGTTTTTATCGTTACCGCGGGAAGGCGCAGCTGCCGCTAGCACGTGGAAGTTGATCTGGAAGAAGACGGGCCGGGCTTTATGGCCGTAGCGGCTCGACGGGGCGTTAATAAACTTGGTACGGTTAATATTGGGCGCGATAAAGATATAGGAACCGGCATATGCCTCTATAAAGTAGCGAAAGTAGTAGCGGAAGGCGCGGGGCAGCCCGGAGCGCTCAGTATAGGCCAAGCGCTATCGCCGTTCTGCCTGGCGGTAGCGCAGGATAAAGGGCTTGTTAGCCCAGCTCGGGGTCGAAACCCTCCCAGCAGACAGAAGGCCTGGCTTGGGCAGACGTTCCTGGAAGGCCTGAGAGATAAAGTAAGACTATAATATGTTGCTATACTTGCGTATTTTGAGGATCTCGGGCATGGGTAGGGGCTTGTCGAGGCTATAAGCATGCAGATAGGTATCAAGCCCGCGTATGCTATGCGCTAGCGCAAAAACGGCGTTTATATCGCCGATCGAGAGGCATTGTGTTATAGTGCGCTTCCGAGGCGCTAGGCCTAGCGCCTCGAAAATGGCATGCGCGTCGGCAGGCTTGAGGGCGGCAGGGCTGCTGCCCCTCGAGGTGCAGAGGTGCTGGCGGAGGGCGTGGAGCAGGTCGCAGTTGTATACCACCACGATAGACTGGAACTCGAGGTTGAAGGCTATGCTGAGCGGGCTGAAGACGGCGCTAGGGGTTGTCTCGAGCTGCGGCATATGGGCTGCCGCATCCTCGTACGTATCGCTGATCAGGCTGTTTACGAACGCGTCGAAGCTGAATACCGTACGGGGCTGGTAGATGCTCGATACGCGCAGGTCCTGGACCTGGTCGGGAAAGCTAACGAGCGAGACCATGCCCAGCTCCCTGCAAACGGCGCCCAGGTTCAGGCCTCGCTGTCGCTCGCCGGTATCAGAAAGCGGCACTGCATATAGCAGAAGCCATAGAGCAGCTCCAGCCCTTCTACCGGCGTAAACCCATCCGCCGGCATATCGGCAGCCAGCGGATCCTGCAACTGCATTGGGCTGTAGGAATGGATGAGATCCTGCAGCAGTGGCCCTTTGATCTCGTGAGAGCGGAAATGGCCCCTGATATTCTCCCCCGGGCGGACAGCACTGCTGCACAGACGGCAGATCAATATCTGATGCTCTTCGTTCACTATAGCGATTTCGTCCATCTTGTTTCCGAATCTGTCCTGGTTGCTGAAGAAAAAAGAAGATACTTCCCATGAAAACGAGTCTCCTTTCTCTTTCCTCCTCTCTCGCGTATCCTTATCGCGAAACCCTGACGCGAAACCCTGGGATAGGAGACCCACTCTGAGAAGATTCTAGCTAGTCAGGAGCTCGGCTTGGGCCGACACGATATGGCCAGAAAGCACGGGCCACCCCCGCCGGCTTGTATGGGCGGCGCGGGGCGGTTTGGGCCAAATCCGCCCTGAATAGAGGCTAGGGTTTTTCTGAAAATAATTGGTTTTATTATTCATTTATTCATCAGTCGAGGAGGAGTGGTAGAGTTTCGACAATTCGGGAGCTCGTGAAGGCCCCTCTATCGGTTGTGGCGGCTAGCATAGCCCTTCCGGCGCCCGGGAAAAATTCTCAGGATGGCCCCGCCCGCTGCCATATTGGCAGCGAGCTGCGATCGCGAGGCGGCCGATTCGCCCGACGAGCGGCCTCTGCGTCGATCAGCACGCAAATCTACACCTTCCGCAAAGCTTCTGCAAGATGGCGTGCGCAGGCAAGGAGACGAGGTCGTTGCGGACGCCGGCGAAATCCACGTCGCCGATCCCGACAACCTCGTCCAGACAAGCGCACCGACGGCAACCCCCGAGGAGGAGGCGCAGGGAAGAGCGAGCAGCTGGACCGGGGAGCTGGCCCACTGCATGAAGGAAGTACTGAGAACTGTACAGACCAGGATGGCAGCGACTGAGCAGAAATACCATCTGCAGATGAGTGAGATCTATAAGGAACTCAAGAAAGTATAAGAGCAGCTCTTACAGACCAACGCTGAGCTTACCAACGTCCGCAAGGAGCTACAAAACGTACAGGAAGAACTCAAGAAGTCCCGCGAGCAGGTTTAGGAAAGGCAAGACAATGCTGTCCGCGCCCAGGCAAGCCACGAAGGCGAAGCGGCACAGCCCTCATATGCGGCTGCGCTCCGGAAGAACCCGGCAGGAAAACTAAACAACATGCCCACGCCGGTAGCAGCGAGAGATATGCCCTTTTGTACAGTCGACATATCAAGGGTGGCTGCAATAAATGAGGAAAAGGCCATTCCAGGAGCAATCAGGTCTGTAGTGGAACGGGGAATGCGCAGAGGAGGGCAAGAGAAGTAGCGATGCCTAGCTGTTATGAAAGACGGAAGAAACAAGGACCGCATCAAGGTATTTGGCAGAGATGAAAAAGAGCTTGGGGAAATCAAATAATTATTGGAGATGAAGGCGGAGCCGGGCATGCGGGTGTTCCGAAACCAACTATTCCCAGTCAAAATCGATAATATCAATCGCATTGCTATTCTCAATAAGCAGCACTAGCTTCAGCTGGGCATCAAGGCAGCCCTGAGCAAGGAAAATGGGGTTCAGATCGTTAAGATCATATAGCTTAGCAGCAGGAAGAATAGAAAGGTATATAGATTTATAATTATTTTCGTAACGAAAAATAGCGAAGCTATAAAACTGCTAACAAACCTGTTCTTTATAATAGCAAGCGAATCAGCATATATATTACTATATAAATATAGGCTGAGATTAGCCTAGTGCTATAGCTATCAGGAAATGGGCTATAAAGCCTTTCAGTATAAGGATATCCAGAGATATGCAAAGTGCGCGAAAGAGGGCTACCGCCACAGCGACTGCCGGGAGGAGCTGGTGAAGTATGTCCCCTGCGGAAGGCCTTACGAATCGTTTAGCAAGAACTGCTCGAAACTCCAGCCTTACCGCTATAAGTAATAAGCTTAATACATTCCAGCTTAATATTCGAAAATAGCGAGAGGTATACAAGAGCGTAATGAACGATAAACAGCTCCGAGACTTTGCTATACTAGCTATACAAAAACTATACGCCTGGGAGCAAAATAGCCGAATCCTTATCATCCCGATAGCATATCCCAATTAGACCAAGATTATATTTATAATGAAGAGAGAAGGCAGATAGCTGATACAAAATATGCTATAGATTAATAGATAATTAGATGCCGAACAGATTCCGATCCCTTGCGCAAATATCACGATAGCAGTTTTCCGGCTGCCAGCCTATTCAGTGCTTGTTGCTTCCATCTATATCCAGGGAAGAGACCCGGAAGCCTTCGAGAAGGCGTGCCAGGTGATTCGCCAGACCGTCTGCGAAGCCCGGCGCAAAACAGGAGCTCTTACCCATATTATCCTGGCAAGAGATTTCAACCAATACAACGAGCTCTGGGGAGGCGATAATATAGCACTAGCATAACAGGGCGAAGCTAAGCCGCTAATCAACCTGATAAGCGACCTGGGCCTGCGGAGCTGCTTGCTACGGGAGACGAAGATATAGCAGTCCAGGGGACAAGAGTCCACTATCGACTTGATGCTCGCCTCGGAAAACCTCGCAACAGGCATTATAAAGTATACCATACACACTACCGAACACAGCTCGGACTATCGGGCTATCGAGATATATTTCGAGCTGGAAATGCTGGAAGAGAGGCCTGATAAGCGACTTTTGTTCAAAAACGCGCCCTGGAATGCGATACGCGAGAGAATCGCGAATACGCTATAGCAAAAACTAATAAGCAGCATAATGCAGTCGCAAATAGATAATCTGCTGAATATAATAAAGAAGGCAGTGCATACGCTAATACCAAAAGCGAAGCCCTTATTATATGCAAAGAGGTAGTAAATAGCTAACCTAATGAAGCTATGCCAGATCTATATATGCTAAAGGAACTAGTACAAATCATTCCGGCGCTAGAGCTAGCATATAAAGAAGATAGAACAAAAAGCCAAGCATACCGCGAGGGAATACTATAGCGCTATCTGCTAGCAAAAGAAAGCTTATTGGAAGGAATTTCTAGCTAAGGATGCCAATATCTGGAAGGCGGCCAGATATCTCGAGATAGATAGCAGCAGGTCCGCATTCGATAGAGTGCTACCCCTAGTATAAGGCAACAGATGCACCGCCCAAGAGGCACTGGAGCAGGCGGCAGAGCTTTTATACATATTCTTCCCCCCGCTGCTAATAGCTATAGCTAACAAAGGAGAACAGCTATAGCGGCAACTAGTACTGATACTGCAGCTTACTATAGAAGAGATCGAATAACAGCTAATAGCGGCAAAATCGTAGAAGGCGGCAGGCGAAAACGGGCTCCTAGCGATAGTATAGAAACAGATATGGCTAGTAGCGAAAGAAAGGATTCTCTTGCTGTTCCGGTACTCCCTCGAAGAAGGCCAGCTGCTAAGCCAATAGCGGTATATACGAATTATACCGCTAAAGAAGCCGGATAAGGAGAACTATATAAGAGCCAAGGCATAGCAGCTCATCTCGTTCCTATCCATGCTAAGCAAGCTGCTGGAAGCGGTAGTAGCAGAGAGAATCTCCTACCTAGCGGAAATATATAGCCTGCTGCTCGGGAACTACTTTGGAACGCACAAAGCTAGATATACCGAGCAGGCCCTTTTCCTGCTTCAGAAGAGCATTTATAAGGCATGGCAGTTCGGAAAAGTTATTAGCCTTATTAGCTTCGATATAAAAAGAGCATATAATAATATCTGGAAAGATAAACTGCTTTAGCAGCTCAGCGCAAGAGGCATTCCGCAGAACTTAGTAAGATAGATTAACGCTTTCTGTTCCAAATAGATAGCCTTAATTATTATAAACGAATACTCATTACTACTACAGCTATTCCCCTAACCCAAACTCCCCTAAGGATTACCCCTCTTGTCTATCCTATTCTTCTTCTTTAACGCTAATTTAATTCAGCAGAAGATCGATACCAGAAAAGGGTCTATCGCTTTTATAAACGACTATACTGCATGGGTAGCAAGACCTTCGGCAGACGCCAACCGGGAAGGGATCTAAGCAATTATCGATAGGGTACTGGACTAGGAGCGATAGAGCGGAGCTACTTTGGAAGGCGAGAAAATATGTATCGTCCATTTTACGCGCAATCAGAAAATGCAAGATACCAGACTATTCTGGATCAGAAGAATAGAGGTTAAGCCCCAAGCATAAGCCAAGATCCTGGGGGTACTAATAGATTCTGCATTCCGCTTCCGCAACCATATTACCAGGGCGGTAACAAGAGGGCTTAAGGCAGCTATAGCGTTCCGGCAGTTCCGCATGCTATTGCTAGCAATAGCCCGATAGCTCTTTATAGCAATAGTAGAGCCGGTAGTCGATTATGCTTCCAATATATAGATATATATATGCGGGGTAAGGCAGATGCAGTCTCTTGATAGGATCTAGAAGATAAGCGCCCAAGCGATTATAAGCGCGTACCGAACTATAGCAATAGCAGTAGCAGAAGCAGAAGCATGCATTTGCATAGTCCGCGAGCAGCATAGCAAAAAAGCAGCCAAATTCTGGATATATCTCTATAGCCTGCTAGCGATAAACCCGATTACCCGAATATAGACCAAACTGTTTAGGAAGTTCATCTCGCCCTTGTAGAGAATAGCATAGGCGTATAAGGAAGCAGCTATAAATAGCATAGAGATGATATATTCGTTCTGCCTAGCGCTATAGGAGCAATGCATTCAGCTAGAGATTGCAAGCGATAAGGAGAAAGCCTTTTGAAGGACTATAATCTTTGATAGCAGTTTATTAGCAATATGCTATGCAGAGAAAGAGAGCAGTATTGGTATAGAAGCAGCTCTTAGCAAGATAGGGATGGATATTGCTGAGATAAGGTGCATAGCAAAGCTTCTAAGCACAAGATTGAAACAAAACCTGTATATAGCAGAGCTGAAAGCGATTAGCATAGCAATAAAGCAATTTTTGTAGAATTATTGCAATATGAAAATTGCTATCTTAACTAGCAATCAAGCTGCTCTTAAAGCTATTAAGAAGCTGGGAAGACAATTGGAGCAAGGCAGTATTCAGCGCATATATAATATAGCTTGGATTCTTAAAGCAAGAGGAAATAAGATTCATATAATCTGAGTGCTCTCTGGCGACAATCTAGCTATTAGAAACAGAGCCAAGCAGGAGGCACAGACAGCAGCACAGCAGAGAGAGGCACTGAGCGAGGCGCTCTATAAGGCATTATTCACCTCAACAGCCTCCTTTCTGCGCGCACTATTCAAAGCGGAACTCTTAAACCATATAGAATAATACTCTAGAAGCTTCAATACAGCATTGCTAAGCAAACAAACTCGGAAATTATACAATGCGCTTAAGCGATTAGAAGCAGTTATTCTCGTCTAGTTACAAATAAGCATAGCTCGCTTCAATAGATATCTCTATCGCATAGGCGCAGCCTTTTCAGATTTATATGCCTGCGGACAAGCATGAAAAACAGTAAAGCATTTTCTCTTTCGATGCACCCGCTGGAAGATAGAATGCCAAGAGCTTTGGCAACAGACTACAATATAGCGAGGAAACCTCTCCTTCTTCCTCGGAAGGAAGGCAGCATCAGACGCCTCTCTCTAAGCACTAAATCTGATAGCAATACAAGCTACTATCAAGTTTGCGCTCGCTATTAGCAAACTATATAATGAGGATTCGCAGCTGCAATAATACTCTAAGCTGTTAAATAAACAGCCTCCCATCTCATTATGCTTAATAATTCTGTTCTAGATAGCAGGGCACGCTTTAGCCGCTAGAGATAGAATGCTAAATACTTGAGAAAGTTGGCTTCAAAGCAACTTGCAACCAATAAGCACTAGAATAGTAAAGCATATCAAGAAGGGAGAAGCTACTATCTCAAAAACTTTTCATATAAGCTTTAACAAAACATAATAGCTAGCATTAAAAGATACTATAGTCCCGTCGATAGGCGTGCCCTCTAAGCCTATGGTTTTCGAGCGTAATAAATTATCAATCAATCAATCGCTCGGCAGTAGTGCTTAGGGGTAGGCTAGGGCACTATCCACCTCAGCGGCCTCCCTTCTGCGCTCACTACTCAAGGCGGAACTCCCAGACCATATAGGACAATACTCTAAAAGCTTCGATACAGCATTGCCAAGCAAACATACCTGGAAACTATACAACGCGCTCAAGCGATCAGAAGCAGTCATTCTCATCCAGTTACAAACAAGCATAGCCCGCCTTAACAGATACCTCCACCGCATAGGCATGGCCTCCTCAGACCAATGCGCCTGCAGACAAGCACGAGAAACAATGAAGCATTTTCTCTTCCGGTACACCCGCTGGAAGACAGAACGCCATGAGCTCTGGCAACAGACTACAACACAGCGAGGAAACCTCTCCTTCTTCCTCGGAGGGAGGGCAGCATCAGACGCCTCTCCCTGGACACCAGATCTGACAGCAGTACGAGCTACTATCAAGTTTGCGCTCGCCACCAGCAGACTACATGACGAGGATCCGCGGCTGCAGTAGCACCCTGGGCCGCTAGACGAACAGCCTTCCATCCCATCATGCCTGACAATCCTGTCCTAGATAGCAGGCCACGCTTTAGCCGCTGGAGATAGGACGCTAAACAAAACACTTGGGGAAGTTGGCCTCAAGGCGACCTGCAATCAACAAGCACCAGGACGGTGAGGCATACCAGGGAGGGAGGAGCCACTACCTCAAGGACTTTTCACATGGGCTTTGACGAAACACAGTAGCCAGCACTAGGAGATACTATAGTCCCTTCGATAGGCGTGCCCTCTAGGCCTATGGTCTCCGGGCGTAATAAATTATCAATCAATCGCCCGGCAGTAGTGCTTAGGGACGTCGTCCCAACCGCTAAGGAAGAACCAAGTATCCTGTCGATTGGGGGCTGGCTCATGAAAATTGCCAGACTCGCACCAGTGATGTGCGCCGTTCCTCCAGTATGGCTGGACATCGACATAATGTACCTTCTCGCTCCCGTGCTGTTTGTTTGTCGCGTCAACAGCATCGGAGATGGCTTTGTTGAGACGTCGCACTAAGTCATTGAGCTCGGTCCGAAGCGACGTGGTCAACAATACAATGCGATTGTATGGCGGGTCTGGCGGAGGGTTGTATTGCGCCCATACATAATGAAAAGTAGTCTTGTCGCTATGAGCAGAACAAAACGTCAGCTTAGATCCATAGAAACTCAAGAATGTCAAACCCGTCCTCGGCTTCGTTTGCACTTGTAGGCTAATCGGGAGCATCTCAATGAACGCTAACCATAATCCACCGAATCAGACTTTCGCTGATATCTCAACAGGAGAGAATATTTGAGAGAAAGGAAAGTTTAGATCTAGGGGGACAAGGCCCAGAGCATTCTAAAAGAATTTGTTGTAGATGTTGGAAAGAGCAGCTTACCAGTCCTTGTCATTTTCGTTGAAGAAATCCACATAGCTGGTGACATAAATATGAAAATCCTGTTTCAAGATTAGACCTGCTGCTTATATGATATAGAAATCGCATCAAATGGCTTCACCCACATCTCTGCCAGATTTTTCCGGAATCTTTTTATAGGCTGCATTCAACTTGGCGGGAATGCCATTATCGCTGGTATCCTCTAGCTTCTGTCTGGCTCTAGCTTCAGCAGCAAGACATCTCTTCCTATCTGCCTCGCTAGATGAGAAAGTATTTGGTGTGATCACGCAGTACCAAACCAGGTCGCTGAAGCCCAAGTCGTTGTCCCCAATGGAAACAGTGGCTAGGTCAGCATTCCCAGGATTCTGCCACTCGTCTATCTGACGATTCAGCCCGATAGTGGTATCTCCAGAGCATGTTCTCTGCTGATAGTCGATAGTTGCATCGTTAGTCCACAAATATAGCAGTTTGCCGAAGTTGTTCGATCCGACGCGGCACTCGTCTGTGGATGTGACCCCGGTGCCCATGCCAGCGCCGTATGAGTCGCCAAAGGCTACATAGCCATTCTTGATAGGCCAGTCCCTCTTTACGAGAGACCGTGGCTCTTTGACGATGATAGGGTGGGCGGCTGTGGATAACGGGTTCTACGCATTTGTTCAGGCAGTGTTGTGGTTAGTGGCGAGTCGGCGGGTCGCGGGGTTGGAAGAGCGCACATTGGGGCAGGGTGAGACCACGCCGCTTCTAAGGAGTTGAGAGTGAGGTTGCTCGTGGCCAAGATACGCACACTGCTTATGCTTGTAGCCACATCTCAAGGCTGTGTGGTCCGCTGACGACCCGCCTTTTTGAATCTATAGTTCATTGGTATCGGACCCCTGAATTGGTGTTAATCCACTTGACGCCGACGCTTTTCTCTTCAAATGCGTTTAAGCTGTGACGTGGCCTGAGCTGCTGAATCCACGGCGGCTAAGGTTATATTCTTATGCTGCATTAAATAAGTATATATATATGTGGCTTCGATCATAATAACCATCATCGTCATTAGGCAAGCGTTATAACTTATGTGATGCTGCTTTGAGCGATTCGAGTTATCGCCGCTACCTCCCCTCAGAGCTACTGTTTCCCCTTTGCCTAACTTCCATTTTCATCCTCTTCCTTATGTTAGAGGTGCATCGCAAGTCTGATTCCATCAGTGCGGGCCCAGCTCAGATCTAACTAATGGATCATTCTGCGGAACTCGATAAGGCGAAGGAACGATCTGGCGCGCTTAGTTCGTCACGGAGCTGTGCAGATCTGTGTTTGGGTATTTCACAAGCAGATTTGTTAAGAGTCTTAAACGGCGTTACAATGGCCATGAAGAGCCCGGATGAAGAGCTTAAGCTACTTGAGCAATTGTTTACGCCAAACAACAGCAACTATGATGCCGCAGGGGGCGCCTCCTCTAATACTACAGGCTCATTCGCTGGTGATGCCTCAGAAGTGGTATTGTCAGTATCGAAATGGCTCGACCTCGCGGATCGTGCTGCAGCTCTTAAGCCCATGCAACATGATCACAGCAGGGCGAGACTGGTGGCAAGACTAACTATCGGGGTGGCCTTTCTTCGTCACAAATCGCGTCACAATCAGCCTGCCACACCTGCCGACCTTGAATTCTCATGGCGTCTGGTTCACGACGCACTTGCCAATACTGATCTTCCCAATCTCCTAGGCACTGCAGCTCGCAGTGCACAGGGGTTTGTGAGCGTTGCCCTCCGCAGCCTTATAGAGGACGGCAGGATTAATGAGCTTTTTCGCTTACACGTCTGGCTCCCAGATGGAAAGCGAGGCAGCCCAGAATTCGCAATTCATTCACACCAGCCTTGGGCTCAGAGCTGGATCCTGGCCGGCGAGGGCAAGAAACCGCTCATTCCACGTCAGACAAGTCAGCAATTCTGCACTAGCAACACACAACAAGTATGCTCTTCGCTGGAGTGTCGGCCAGGGTAATGATACTGCCGACAAGACATACAAGACACATCAGACCTTCTCGATAGTGGAGAAAACCGAGATCGTTGTGAGAGCTAGTCTGGCGCGCACAGAAGTTCACACGAAAAACATGAGCTACATTATTCCGTCGGCCTCCTTTCACTCCAGCATAGTCAAATCGGACATTGCGCATGCAACCCTGTTCTTCTTCGATGCTCAGCGCGGCTTCGTTGATGACTCTGGTGTCCTAGGTCCTAGCAATGGCGATTCCTTCGTTCAAGTTAGAGATACCGCCGACGTAACCCCAGCAATGGTAGCAGACGAGATCGACACGTTAAGAAGGCTGGAAGGCTCTGATGAAGCAATTTATCTGAGAGAAAGACAATTCGAAGAGTGACTTGGTATCGAAAGCCTCTTGCAGGGTCCTTGGACTATGCGAGTCGAGTGCCAGTCGAGTGCGAATTACTCTTTGCGAAGCCTCTCTGGAGTTGGAGTGCTGGCAGATAGTAGGAGGTGGTGGGGGGTGGGGGTTTTCGATGAGAGTACTTACTCAGTGGCAGTGAAGGTGGTCATACAACGGATTCTCTCAATAGGCTTCTCTTATAACAATTGAATTTTGAGACGGAAACGGAAATTGTAAAGGGAAAAGGAACCGCCAAGTTGCTTTATTCTTGAGTTCAAAAATTGGACCGCATTGGCCATGGTAGGGAACATCTCTCATCGACATCAATATTATCATCCGTGTGTGCCGGAGAGAAACAGATCTCGTAACAGTGCCATGCCATATCAACTTTATCCACAGCAACTGTAGTCTAGAAAAGATTGAATTCTTCATACCAGTGGAAATTCCTCTAATCCTTTGCCTTGAGCTCGAAGTATTTCCTCCAATGCACCTGGTAGTAATCGTGGGTCCGAGTCAATAATCTCTCCAGTCTCTTCGTTACGAAAGAAATCACAGATTGTGGGGTCGTTAGGACCCAGGTCTCTTCCGAGGCTCTCGGCCTTCACTCTCTTCCAGAGGCAGTCTGGTTTGAGCCGGGGATCATTGGCAGTGATCTCGCCCGTGTTAGCATTAAAGAAGCGATATACTTCCCTGAACATGGATTTTTCGTGGCGCCACAGCTGCACCTGCCATGGGTATGGTAACGGCCCGAGGAGAGCGGTAGCGTCGTTCAGCCCATACACAAAACAATAGCCGACGAGTTGAAATGTCTTATCCGGACATGGGCGGAGAACCATTGGTGGATCACACCCAAGAATGACTGATATGATGTCTCCTACCACAATCAATTAGTTGCTATAATTAAGGCAGGTGGCAAATAATATTGAGGATATACCGAGCCTGGTCCCTATAGGTGCTAGCCCTAGGTAGCCCTCCTCGGTGAGGACTAGGGCTCGTCTGAGGACGCAGTTATATGCACGGTTGCTGAGAGATATGGTTCTGTCGAACCTGCCGATTGGATATTCGGATCGTGCCCGCTCCCCAAACTCGGCAGGCACTGTTGCTTGCGATTTCCATTCTTCCAGACTCGGCATATAGGCGTTCTTGGGCCATCTGTCTCTGATTCGATGCTGTAGGAGTGTAATTGCATATGCGTCCAAGAGACTTCCACCCGTAACGTAACTTCGTCCGTAGAGATTGTCTGGCTCCCATCTTCGTACAGTCATCAGGTCGATGCTAGGATCCTTGGACACTACTGGATCGCATACCTGACTCACGGTGGCCACTCGCAGTCCTGTTACGTCCAGTCTGTTCGAATTTCGGTATCTGAAGCGGATTCTCGAATGGCCAGCACTGTACTGTTGACGCGACCCCCATCCAGGTACATCAGGAGACGTCCAGTCCGGAACCCAGGATGGCCCGCCAATCTTCCGATCGCTCTGCTCACAGGCGAATAGTTCCCATCTTCCGAAATGTCTCAGATGAGAGAGGAAAACGTCACGATATGCATCTGCAATGGTCACGCTATTCGAGTAGTCTGGATGGATAAGTTTCGCAAACCCTTGTGGGACCATCCCAAGCATCCCGTAGACCTTATCCTTGGGATCCAGACACTGCTGCTGACGTGAGTTCTCGAGCAACGACATTAGGGTCTTACCACGATGATCCTCCGAAATCCGAACACATTCGAGCACCAGCTCCCTCAAACCCTCGTAGGGCAAGCTGTTCTTACTGTACAGACAAGCAACTGCTCGCCTCAGCAGGTTGAAGGGTATGACATCGTCTCCACATTTCATAGTGATAAGTCCATTGGCAAGAGAGACTTCCTGGATGATCCATAATCGCCGAAACCAGCGGCGGTTGAGGAGATCGTAAATCGCTTTCCATGTTGCACACGAATACGGCAGGTCGACCGTTTCGCTACACCAGGACATATTTTCTGCATCAGGAGACGGGAATCTCTCTCCGTCTAATGTAACCTCCACCCGGGCCCCGAGGTGTTCCAGAGTTGACAAAGCCAGCCTGCTGTCCGCTGCTGCGGGCCCAAGCCAGACTATCACTCGGGGCGCTAGTCTGTAGATGTCACCCATTCGGCGTACTTGCTCCTGCCTCTCAGGTTTATCGGTTTGGTTTATGCAGAGGGCGTCTACCCAGAGAGTCCGTACTTCTCGTTCATGGCGAAGAAATCGAAGAGCAACGGCAAGGTTGTGGCCAACGAACAGCGAGCCGCCTGGATTGAGAACCGAGCCCGTAGCTGAGTGACGTGGGACAACTGCTACTGCCTCCTGGTTGTCTTGAGAACCCCAGACATAAGATACCGCTTCGAATGACGGCTCACAGAATGACACGTTTTGCTTTGCCGGCAAGTTGTACCAAGACGAATCGAAATCTGCGACGGGATGCGTCCAGGTCGAGGTTTTAATATTATCGGTCGCTTGAAAGAAAAGGAATTTTCCTTCGACTGTCTGCCTGACTTCCCAATCGGCCGGTAACGTTTGCTGTATGTCATCTCGCGAAGGGCGCTTTTTGTTCTCTTGTTTATGCGCAACGAGCGGCAAATGGAAAATGTCGATATTGACCAGATCATGAGCCCTGCCAGGCAGAAGATTGACAAGCCGAATGTCCCTTGTCAAATCTTCTAGCGGCTCGTATTTGAAAGGTATCGTCGATTCCATCGGCTCCAACTTGGAGAACTGTACTTTACAGTCCTCTATTAGCGGTGAGATCTCTAAAGAAAGCTTAGAAATATGAATCTCAGGCTCTGTAGTTGTAACCTACAAGCACCCCGCATATTCGCATGTTTGCTTTGGTTTTGTTTCTGCATCTTTTGTTTGATCGGTTGGGGGCTATGCAAAGTAAGTAGTAGGCTGTGCTAGAGTCACCCCGCTGCAAGATTCGCGCTAGACAATTACCCGTGGCCGCTGGCCCTCCTGGCCCACTACTCCGTTCCTCCGTAGTGGGTGCCGAAAGACGGAACAACTACCCGAAGTGAATCTCTCGGAGCTGAAAGTTTAACACTTGGCAGTGGAGCCCTCGTAGCGCCCCTCTCCTATCCCACCAGAGCGCGCATTACCAGCTTTGCTACAGGGTGCTTGCAGCTTAGTGCATCCCAACGTTTGAAGCTGAAAATCCTTTGCGAAGTGATTTAACCATCGCTTTCCCCACGAACGACTCCCATACCTCAATTATCTTCTTTTTACTCCTGCGTTCTAGGCCAGGAACGTCTAATTCCCAAAGTCTCTTCGACTTCCGAACATATATCTGAATTCACTCCACAATTTAAGGCAGCTATTATGGATGCTATTCCCAGTCCACGTCGACCCATTTTTCAACGCATTGCTATCCCTTTCTTACCATGCGCAAGCACTATTCCAGACCAGAATGATTGGCAACGTTTATTTCCAGACTTGGAGGATGTAGAAATTCTCTCGAGCGATAAAAACGGTCACCAAGGAGAATCAGATACCGTCAATTTAATTGATGGCCACGCCAAGCCTATTGACCGCTGGGCTCTAGCTTTCTACGGCATCCATGTGCAGGGGGATAGTGGGGAAGCGCCATTCATGGGCATCGAAGGGTTCTCGCGGCCTAAGACAGCCAGACTAGCCACGATCACGAACGCGCCATCTGCACTTAGGCTTTCGACGGCATCAAAGGTTCGGACCACGCAGACATCGGTACTCCAGTTCCTCACCGATAAGTCCAAACGCGACAAACCTTCCGTTTTACCCACAGCCGATCGGCAGTATAACCCAGGCCAAACTTACGACGGATTGGGATTCAAGCACTTTCCTAAGCGACTAGGCTACGAGATGGAAGTTTTGGTTCACGAGTGGGACTCGGACTTGTTCCTCAGTTTCTTTCATCAGGCATCTGGGGAAGAGATGGCAGTGCTTGTGCAATCTTGGCTCTTCTTTGGCTTCATGAGCGAAGTTTTTGGGAAACAAGTTCGAGAAACGGACTTTGTCACCAAGACATCGCCAGCCCAAGGCAGTCATGAGATACTCACGTTGCAAAAATTCATCACTACGAACCAATGGAAATCGTGGGAACCCGTGATTTTCAATTTGCAACCAGGATTGCGCGACTCTCGTATCGCAGATATCAAGTATTGTCTGGAGTTGGCGAGCAAATTCACAAGGTTGGAGGACAGTGGTATGTTCATCCTACACAATCGCAGTATCGCGGTTACTCTGCTACCTACTTAGGTTGATTCCCGCTCGTTTTGTTAACGAGATAACATGTTGACATCTTCGTCTCAACTTTATAGGAAGGCTCACTCATATCCCTTTTATCGGTGAGATGGCTCTGGCAGTGCGAGTCCTTGGCGCCATCTTCTCGGATATCATAAGGAGCTCACCTAGTGCCGAGATCTGGAACCTAGAAGAATGCTTCGACACATCGCGGCATTGGGGTCTCGGCCAGATCCTAACCGATCGCATCCTTTCAAGTAGCCATAAAGCTCCCGAGAGCTTCAAGTGGTGTAAGAATGACCTCTCAAGGATGATGCGGCATATGCCTGTGACCGCTCTGTATTTTCTCAGCAATTTTCGGGCTCGTGGGGAACTGGGCAGCTCAAACCTCAAGCGGGACCACAACACTTGCTCACACACACACTGTAATGCTGACTCTATCGATGAGACAACATATGCCACGGAGCATTGTATCCTGTGTGACCAGCGATGTAAATTGGTTGGGCCAGATATGGCCAAGGTCGAGCGCATTCTCAGCGAGGGGAAAATTCCTCTTTTCCGTTTCAAAAAGTCCAAACCTGTGGATGGCATGTTCACGCATGTGCCCATGGATGGAAGCCCTCCGACCAGCCAGATGCAATTCGAGACCATTTATCAGAGGTCTAGTATGCAGCACATCAAACAGGAGTGGACACGTCTTAACACAGTATTCGGCATCGAGGCCTCCAAATACGAGTTTTTTGATGGTAGCCTTGAACAAAACACGTGCGGGGGCTTTCCTTGGGACCACAGCAAAGTCGAAAATTCGATGCTCTGGCAAGAACCACTCGAGATTGAAGTCTTTGCTTACGACCACCACACCCCTTACGTTGCATTGTCCCATGTTTGGGTCGACGGCCTGGGCAATGTCAAAGGAAACGAGCTCCCCGCGTGCAGATTGCCCTTCATCCAGCGCATGCTGTGGCAGTGCAACTACCCCATGCGACTGTACCCTGGAATTCCAATAGAACTTGGGTTGAAAGGCTACTTAGGCTATGTCATCTCTGAAGGCGCTCTCCGGTCACGCAGTGCGCTGACCACCCTCCTTATCCCTGCCTTCTGGATTGACACCTTCGGCATACCCCGGAATGACTCCGAGAGCAAACGCGCAGCCATCCGTATGATGAGCCAAACATACAGCAACGCCGAGAAGGTCCTCGTACTTGACGGACGCCTCGTGGGCCTAGCCGCAGGTGCCCGGACCGCCGGGTACCACGCAGAGATGCGCCCCGTGGATGAGATCCTCGCTTTCATCATCTCCTCAGCGTGGATGCGGCGGCTATGGACATTGCAGGAGGGACTTCTGGCCAAACAACTGCTAGTGATGTTTTCTGAAGGCCCGGTAGACGTCGGAAATCTCGTGGCCGGGACGTGGGCGCGAGATTCAGCAGACACTCCCGGGGAGCTGGTCAGGCGTCAGATTGGTAGCGCGGTCAAAAACATTGTCTCGTTGAACCAAACTCGCTTATCCAAGAGTGAGAAGTTCCGAATTGTTTGGAACGCATCTGTTGGGCGAACTGCAACGAAGACTGGTGACGTGTCTCTCTGCCTAGCCACTGCTCTTGACATCGACGCTGGCCTACTTTATGAGAAGCCAAAAACCGAAAGAGCACGCCTTTTCTATACGCTCATCCCTGGCGAGCCTGGAATGTCACCTCTGGCGAAAATCAGTCCGTCGTTCATCTTCAGTGGGCAGGAAAAGCTGAAAGAACGTGGGTTCCGATGGGCCGATAAGAATCTCTGTACCACCATCTTGGGCGAGCTTGGGAGCAGGTCAGCCCGTATTGTACCTTCTCCCCCTGCGTTGTTGGTGGATTTAGTGGCGGCGGAGACACGCATACCTGCGGGTGCCTTAGGTGGCTCGACCTTCGTCTTCACGCTGATGGCGGCTCGGGTTTCACTTGAGGTGGAGACAACGCAACGAATGGAACCTGAAGGCGAAGATCCGTGGACCGACCATTTTTTCCTCGTGCTGGAGAAAGATCTGAACTGGAGCTCATCTGCTGCGGCGCAGATAACAGGCTTCCTGGCATACATCGATGCGCCTGGTCAGGGCTCTGAGCTCATCGTTCTTTGCATCGAGAGATATGTCTCCATCAAATTCCTAGGCGTTACGGACGAAGTAGACGACAAATGCGAAGAAGGCGTCACCCATAAGTTTGCCTTGGATGCTTTCAAACATAGACTTCTTTGTCTACATTAAATTTACGAATACTTAGGCCGTTTCTTACCTTTATAGACTCATATATGGTTCATGGTATAAATCATCCAACATGCAGGTCATGAAGCAGATTATATGGAACAAGTAAGCTAGAGAAAGCAAAGGTGGCAGGTTCAACATCTGAACCAGAGGGAGGATCTAGGAATCTACTCCACATCTGCAGATCCAGAGCTGAAGAGCTGAATACATAACCAGTCACTACTGCCTTTAGATAGATCTTGTACATAGCTCTTTAGTTGTCAAGCTAAGTATTCATTTTATATATACTTGAATACCTTATACTAAGCAGTTGTTATGACCCATTCAACATGCAGGTCACAGGAACGGACCACGGAACAACAAGGGAACGCCAGACCGCTCACCCAAAAGAACACACCGCCTACGCTATTAAGGATTCGGATTACGTAACCAAGGGTTAGGGTTATAGGACAACCAATCAGGACAGGATCACCCAAGATCACTGACAAGCAGTGATCAGCAGTGACCAGCAGTGATCACAAGTGACCACATACTGAAGAGCGGGATATATATAACCACAGTCATTACCACCAGTAGATAGATCTTGTACATAGCTCTTCAGTCGTCAATCTAAGTATTCAGTCTTACACATTGAATAGCCCCAAAGGCAGTGAACACTTGCATCGTTTATTAGGACTTGTACGGTTCCGTATTCAAGGACTTAGCACTTTGATATCGCTCTTGTTAGCATAAACACGATCAGTACTTTAGGATCTTCGGATTACTGCAGTGCTCATTACAGCAGTGAACTCTTTATTTAGAATTTATTTGTGTCTCCTATATTATCAAAGCTTATATTTGCAGAGCATAGATCCATCCAATGGTGTATAATTCTATATTTGCTACCGGGATGAAAACATTGTCAGTGGATAATAATTAGATAGTTGTTGTTGAAATTAGGCCTCTTCGATAAAACATAAACTTGAGAGCGCTGGAAGTCAGAGTCGCACATCACCAGCGACATCTAGCTTTTATAACAGCTACAGAAGAGCAGTATTATAGCAATGTCTCCAGGTAAGCCCCTGAGGAAAATTTGTTGATTATTATATGATTTGCTATCCGAGCAGTTCGGCGAAAGGATTGGGTAATGTACAGCTAGCTGTGCTTGTAGTTTGCTGCAGGGGTGCAGCTAGTAATTATTATGCAAGCAGCATGTTTACTCATTCTCCCCAGCTCAGATATATACAGCTCAGAGCCTGATGAGAGCTCTGCTCTAAAGTAAAAGACTCATATAATAAAATTATTCAGCTATTTCTACTAGCATACTTTACTCAATTCCTAATTGTTGATCTTTACAACTATAGCCCCGCATTATATCATTTTATCCATTTAGTACAGATGTTGAATCTGTATTTTAAAGCTTCCAGCCTCGCTTTTCCGTTCAATCTACTTTGAAACCTGCACATTAAATGGGTTATAACATCTTTGTAAGAGTTATAGAGAGATTCTGATCAATAATAGCAGTAATGGTAGTTGTAGTATTCGTCACGGTGCGCATACTCTTCGCCACAGAGTCTGCACTCGTACCATACCTCGTCGTAGTAGCGATAATGCTTCCTGATTTTTCGGGGTCTTGGCATGTCCACAAAGACAAGTGCTCCGCTCGAACGGTGAGATGGCGGACTGTATGACCGTCGACGAGGCGACGGGCTAGGTGAACGGCGGCGAGGGGACGGACTGGGGGAACAGCGCGGCGACGATGAAGGGTGAGAATGACGTTCGCTTTCCGCTGGGGATGCTTCGCGTCCGCGGCGGTCTTGTTCCTCCTGAAATTCTCGACGCTCTTGATCGAGGCGTTCTTGCTGCTCTCGTTGCTCTCGAATCGATTGCTCGATGCGTTCCTGGCGCTCTCGTTGCTCGTTTCGGGCTTCCTCAAGCTCCATCTGTTCCCTTTGGTACCTCTGCTGGCGAGCTTGCTCAAGGTCATCGTAATGTTGGATAAGCTGCCGCTTCTCTTCTCCCCACCTCGCCTCCAATTCTAATCGTATCTCTTCCTTCGAGACTCTCAGACGCTGGATCGCCTCTTCGTTGGCACGCATCTGCCTCTCGATATCATCTCTGTGCTGTCGCAGTTCCTCCTGGTGCTCCTGGTCCCTGTTGGCGATCGCTTCCTGCATTTCTATCTGCATCTGCGCAATGCGCCGCTCGTGCTTAGCCTGCTGCTTGGCGAGCTCGGCCTGTACCTCCTGGCCGGCAGCTGTCTCGTCCAGCGTGAAACCCTTATCAATCATGTCCTTTTGGATGTCGAGTGCGGGGCGCGTCCGCCTATTAATGATGTGCTGCACGATCTCCTTGGCTGACTCGGGACCGCGATCTTGGCGGAAGACTTTGCTCCCCTTGCTGATCATGTGTTGCCAGAAGTCGCTTCGTTGTGTCAGCTCGGCTTCTCGTGCGATGCCCACATCAATGTCGGGAACCATGCTCCACATCGTGGTGGCAAAGACGACGTTGGCGAGACCGTCTTCACCCACGAGCTTCTTGAACATGCGTAAGTTCCTCATCCCCGAGCCGCCGAGCCTCGGGTCCGAAATACGATGGAGGTAGACAATGCCTGAGAGGAGGATTTGGCTTTCGTACGACCGATTGAGGTAGTCTGCAATTTCGCGGAGAACATCCGTGTCCTTCTTGTACGTGTCGTCAAAGCCGGGCGTGTCTACGAGGTAGATCGAGTTGCCATCGTCAAGGCGGCCGCGGTACACGGTCGCCTCCAGTGTGCCTAGTCCTGTTATCAGCAAGCCTAGGCGTTGATACGAGCAACTAGGCGCAAAGTGGAGGTATCTATACCTACATGATTCGAGGGTATGTCCGACAGCCACTTCAGGACAGAAGTGGCTTATGAATGTCGACTTTCCAGAGCCCGTCACGCCCATCACGGCGATGAGAACATCCTGAGGGCTGTACTATCATTAGATAAGACTTAATGCAGGACCTGAGTGCTTACCTGATTGAGGGCACTGCGCCCTCTTGCTGGAAACTGAAAGGCGGCCCGCTCGAACTTATCGCTTGATGTGAGAATGGCTCATTACACGCAAGATACTTGCGGTCTTCCGGGTGTCATCATCGAATTAGAAATACTGAGAAAATGTGACAGCGTGTGATGGTTTCAAATGCTACTCACCGGATTGATATTGAGAGTATGCGGACAATTGAAGCAACTTCGTCTACACCAGGTGTTCAAAATTATGAGTTCGATCCCTGAGTGCTTCGCTAGTCCCGAGATGTAGCGGAAGCAACTACCGATTTATCGCTTTCAAGTGTGCGGCTCGTATCTTTGTATTACCACCATCTCGTATTTCTGCACATTGCTACATGTTTCTGCACATTCATGACATTATCCACTCACACTATGATGTTCATTGGTTCCTTACGTCTATCAGTCATGCGTTGACCGGGCGTTCATCTCCACTCGAGCATTTATTGGTTCACGGCGTTGGAAATGAGGCTGGCAGTGCGGGGGAGGCAGCTTCCTTCATGCAGGATCATCCATGAATAATCCTCATCATTCGATGTGACTTGCGAAAAGCGTTGCATTATACACTCCGGTCCCAGTTAGTTCTTTTCATCACCACAAGCCAGCCTTTATTGGTTAATTGTGTTAGAAATGAGGCTGGCAATGCGGGGGAGGCAGCTTCCTCCATGCAAGGTCATCCTGAAGTGACCCTCATCACTTGATGTGACTTGTCAAAAGCGTTTCATTGTACAGCCTGAGTCCGGTTAGTCCTTTCCGTCGTCACAAGCCAGCCTGAGATCAATAACGGGTACGCATTTTGAAATCGTATGTCCTAGTCAAACATATTGCCGTGATCCTAGGCAAAGGATATTTAATACCAGGCCGAAGCAAGTTAAGAAGTCTCCAGCCTGCATGATAAAGGCAACCCAACTTATGCTGTGATCGGCGCACCCGGTTCTTTTCCTACCTCTTTTCCCGATGAGCGATTGACTGGATTTTTTGAATTGTCTTCTTTCTTTAGCAGCATTACGACCGCATGCACCGCGCGCCGACACAAAAATTCCTACAGCGTCGGTAGGTCACAACCTTGAATATAATCAGGCGGATGATACATATCTCGGGACTCGACAAGCATCCGGATGGCAGGTAGTCCCCCGGACTTGAGGTATACCGCAGTCTTCGTTGTTGATCTCTCTGTCCCTAGGCCCTGAACATCCCCATCTCCTTCTCTGGGTGTCTAACAGAAGGAATCAAAACCAGTCTTGACGATGTCTACATTCCTGTTATGGGAATGACCGGCTCTGGCAAAAGTACTTTTATAGAATCATGCGTCGCTCAGCCCAGGCTCCTTATCGGCCACGGCCTCGACTCCTGTACGTTCAAAGAAAATCAATATTGAATGGTACAGACGGCGTACCAGGCTCGTCAGAATGATAATAACAGTAATGACATAACAGTCACGAGTGGTGTTTCTTTACATACCGTTGCAAGGGGAGATCGAAAGATACATCTTATCGACACACCTAGATTTGACGACAACCGAAGCTCGGACGTCGACGTTTTGCGGGAGATGGCTTTCTGGCTGGATCAGGCGCATTCCTGGGGGATTAAGCTTGGCGGTATTCTGTACCTGCACCGCATCACCGACTGTCGACTCTCTGGGTCCGCGTTGCAGGGGTTGAACGCGTTTAAACAGCTCTGTGGCCCGGAAGCATTCCCGGGTGTGATGATGCTAACTACATTCTGGGAGTCCGTCGAGAGCGATGCAGATATGCGAGAGCACGCCCTAGCCAGGCAGAGAGAGCTGGAATCGACCACGTCATTTTGGGGAGAAATCATGACAGGTAGCGGACAGTCTAGGCAGCTTCGACGAGGACGTGAAGCCGCACTCATCATCATCGACGAACTCACAAGACAAAGTCACTCGCTCACGTTGAAGATACAGCTAGAGATGACGGTGCAATCCAAGATGCTGCGCGACACGAGTGCTGGCCGCGTGCTGTGCGAGGCCCACGGATTTGACGCGTCCAGGATCGAAGGGCTCATGGAAAAGGTCAAATCCGAGCTCGTCGAAGCGCTGAGATGTCATCACGATATAAATATCAGGAACCTGAGGCAGCACAAGACAGCACTCCTTCGGGACTTGGAGGCACACACTAAGATGCTCCGTGAGCTGGATACGCCCATCCACGAGGTAATAGACACCGGCTTAGTGCGGGCACAGATTGAGAGGACAGAGCTCACAAATCAAGTCTTGCATGCTGATACAGAGAGCTTGATCGCCCGGCAAGAGCAGGGTCTAAGCAGAGTGCAGGTGGTAGAGGAAGTGCAGGGCGAGCAGACGACACAGAGCGCTGCATCGGCACGTGACATTCAGCAGGTTCATATTCCGTCGATGTCGCTCGTGAAGGCTAAGAAGAAGACGCCACTTTCGAGGAAGATTGAGTTGGGGGCTCAGATAGTAAGCGCTGTCGTAGGGACCGGTGCTTTGGTTCTTACCGCAGCGGCGTGTACGGTGATGTAATAATTATACACTGGAGGCTGAAGTCAGGATTAAAGCTGATCTCCGGCAAGCGCATTAGGATTCTCGCTACCAGTCGCCCCGATGAATTCGACGATGCTTTTGGCTCTACGATTCACCTGCCACTTCACTGCCCTCCTCCGGATCCAACGCAAAGGGCAGCCATATGGCGCAACTTCCTGAGAAAGGAAATAATTCTGGATTGCTGTGACCAATCGATATATCAGAGATAATTGTAGAACTTACAGCTGATACCCTCTTGACCCGCAGCTGGTCGTGCTTGGTCACGCAGGTCTCGGAGAAGATACTGTGCATACAAGGCCGACTTTCGGGGATTTATATTTATACCAGGTGGACTTTTTGTGCTTGTATCTAGCAGCGCTCATGTAGCGGATAATATCAGGATTACCCGTCAGGAGCCAGTTCCGCCCGATGCGCGAGAGACGGTGAGCTCGTCGCCCTCGTCGATCTTCTCCCACAAGAAGCCCGTTATGAACTGGGTTGCAAAATTATGTATAATGTAGTCGCACCTGTGGTGTTACTCGCTACTTCCTTATTCCCAAATTAGAAGGTAGCATTTATCATTGCTTTTTCCCCCGCTCTATAGTATGGTGATCGCCTTACCGGCCACTTGATTTGTAAAAAAGAGTAGGTAGTATTATCGCATGTTTCCCTGCTTTAAAGGCGATGTGACTATGTCAAAGCACGGATTTTAAATTATGCCCGGTTGTTCGAATGCGTGCTTGCTTGCGCCGCATACTCCACCTCTAAGGTCTGTTTTTCTATTGTAACTCTTTTCTCAAAATGCCTCCAGCGGGATCTTGGTTGTAGCGCTCGTCGGACTCTTTTTATGACGCCGTTTATGATCGGCACATCAAATGTGTACCCATAAGCCCCGCAATCGTAGAACTTGATTAAGCATCGTAGCAATGATTTTCAAAAGCTTTAGTGTTCGAACTATGCAAACCTAGACAAGTCTTTGCGTGGGATTACTATAAGAACCATAGCTTGGCAAGCCTTGGGAATAGATCTATCCATACCGTAAACCTCAAGATTACCTAAAGATCCTCTTTCCTCCCGACATGCGCCCATCCTCATTCCTTCTAGCTGCACTCTCGTGGCCTGGCTGTTGCAACGCAGCTATTGACCCTCGAGTTAAAGTTGAACTCACGCTCAACGCGTCAACCAAGGGGGTCTCAACTACACCCGATGGCCGCATATTCCTTGTACACGCAGATTCGCCCCAGCTTACGGAATATCACACCAGCACTGGGATCCAGACTGTCTATCCTGACGCAGCATTGGCATACGATGCCTCATCTCCTAATAGTACCGATATTAAAACTCATTATGTCTCATTGTAAGCATGACTTCCCCTCTGCCAAGGAAAAAAAAAAATCTTCTTTTCATTAGCATGCTAATAACGAACAGGAATGCTCAGCGCATCGGTCCCGATGGGAATCTTTGGCTTATCGATACGGGTGGTAGCCCTGCGATTATGCCTTGGGGCCCCAAGATTATGGTTGTCAATATTACTACTAATACTGTCAGCCGCATTTATCCCATGGGCAATGTAACTGTATCATCAAGTCTGCTTGACGATATTCGCTTCGGCAGGCCAGGGAGTAATATGGCCTATCTTACTGATGCAGGCGATGTTGGTGCGCTTATCGTTATGGATATCTCGACTGGCAATGCAGTCCGTGTGCTCGCCAACCACAAGTCCACGAATGCTATGTTTGGAGGATCCTTTCAGGGCACCTTGGACCGTAAATCTGATGGAACACCGGTATCTGTCAATGCGGACGATCTCGAAGTTACTCCAGACGCGGACTATCTTCTTTACCAAGCGGCCTCGGGCGGTCTATGGCGCATTGCGACGACATATTTGGACCAATCACTATACAATTCGTCGCTAGCGATCCTGCTAGGCGATTTTGCAGAGGAATGGGCTTTTACATCTTCAACAGGCGGAACGGCAATCGATGCGGCTGGTACTTCGTATTATAGCAATTGCGACCGAACGTCTATTGATGCAGTCTGGGCAAATGGCACGAGAACCACGTTCATACAGGACGACCGGCTGATATTCGTGGACGCTATGTGGGTGAGCACTGATCAGAAGTTGTGGATGCCCATGACGATGCAGACAAGCAATGGAACGTACATTGTTTACACGATTGATATTGGCGTAGGACCGCCTACGATTGATCATGCTTAAGACGCTGGACATTGGGGGAAACGAAATGAAAGGCTTGATAATTTAATATTTATCTTGGTCTAAAATGAAGTCCCTAGTAAAGGTGCGAGCTAAGCTATAGAGACAACCTAGGTGCAAGAATGTCACGCAAGTAATTGGTACAAATTAGTAATGCTCCAAATCTTATTCCAGAATGCGTTTGCTTACTGCTTAAGCAGACTATATTCTTTTAAATACCTTTTTGGGCTGTTTGAGACAATAGATTACAGCTCAAGAGTATACATTTAAAAAATACTCGCAAACTATTATAATATTTCAATCAAGTGCTATTTAGTATAATGAGCACTACTGTCAAGTGTTGAACTTTCAGCGCTAGGAGGGCCGTTTTGGGTATTTTCCGTGCTGTGCCGCTTTTCAGAACCTGGTTCTATCAGGCTTTCAAGGTCGATGTGCCGTTCCTCACCCTGCTGTCTGAGACAACCACTCTGTTAACCCTAAGCGCATTGGTGAACGAGTCTATTACTGTCTCAACTTGAGAGCGGCAAAAGGCCACTGCACTCCGCAGAAGATAGAATGAAGGGGTGGATGAATGAGGGCTCACTCTTGTAAAGTGTACGTGGCAGCTGCTATAGGGGCTCCAGGCTTCCCTGGTTCCTAATAATGCATACCCGGGTTTGTTCATTGCGCACGCTTTCTCCAGTCGGTAGTAATATTTGAGAGCAACAATATATGGCTAAGCTATAATATTCAACTATATGTTTATTGCTAGCACTGACTAAAACGGACGAGGGCCTTCCTAAGTACGCTTAATCTCTGCTCGCTTGAAGTATGTCTCTGAGAGACAGAACACGACGCTTTATAGGCGCAGTGTAATGAGCACTGCAGTAATCCGAAGATCCTAAAGTACTGATCGTGTTTATGCTAACAAGAGCGATATCGAAGTGCTAAGTCCTTGAATACGGAACCGTACAAGTCTTGGTAAACGTTGCAAGTGTTCACTGCCTTTGGGGCTATCACTGTGTAAACCCAATGATACTTAGATTGACGACTGAAGAGCTATGTACAAGATCTATCTACTGGTGGTAATGACTGTGGTTATATATCTAGCTCCTCAGTATGGATCACCGCCTTTGTCGTACCCCTTGGATCACCGCGGTGATCCAAGTGAACCTGGTGAGCCGTGCTCCTGGTGATCCTGGTGATCCACCCCTGTAACCCTAACCCTGGATTATGTAATCCGAATCCTGCCAATGTTGCATTAGCTCTTTTCTGCCGTTCTTGTGCCCCGCTGTTGGTGTGGTTGGTTTTGTGACCTGCATGTTGAATGGGTCATAACACGCAGAGTCAGCTCTGAGAGAGTCAAAAGCTTGGTAGAGCTTGAAGATGCTAACAAAAACAAATATATATAAAATATATAATAATAGGAGGTACACTGATAAAGCGATACAAATATTTATTGTTTTTGAATTCACTAAGTTTATGGATAGAAATAATTATAAAAATGTATTTAGCTTTTCACTTTTCAACAAGTGGACATCACTTACTGCTTGAACCATAGTTAGAATAATTAAGTATTTCAGCTGTTCGCCAATAATACTAATCCCTAATTAAGGTTTATACTTCCAGCTTCGCTGTTCCATATATTATGTTTTCTGACTTGCATATGCACAGTGAATGCGTTATATATTGACTTATTCCGATCTGTTTATATAACGGATTGTAATACAATCGCCCGACGATGGCGTTTAGAGATCAAACCGGCACTTCGTACGTCCTCAAAGCTTTGTCCGATGCATTTAGTCCGTGGTGAATGACCGCTGTCCAGTTTCTGGATTCCACAGCCAAGTGTTGCCGATGTGTTTCCAAAAGTGCGTCGTCTACAGCAGCAGGAAAGTCGATGCGTAGTACCGCGTCGAAACCATTACCATTGTCGGATTCCCGGAATTCGTGAGCGGCGTTCACAACGTGAGTCCCATGCCTCAGATATCCTTTCCCAACCATGGCAGCAGGGTATTCCCCTTTACGTTCCTCCGAACGGGAATCGACTTGATCTAACGCCATCGTGAAGTATGTAATGTGTGGGCCGAGCGTTTCGGACACCACCAAGCCGATCTCTTTGGTAGCGCCTTCGTGGATGAGGTAGTGCTCTGGGTGGCCTGCAAGCATCCAGGGCCCATCGCTAGAGCACTGGTGTGTGGTTGATAGCATTTGCTTCAGAGTTATGCCACTTGCCGACACTTTGATCTCGGCGCCTCGCATCTGGCCTTTTGATTCGCGTACAGTGCGGCGCCAGTACTCATCACTCCAGTCGAGCTCAGGCATAAGAAGTTTGTATAGGCCATCCCGTCCGATGAATGCTTTGATTCGAGCCAGACTTCGACGTGAGAAAGCAAGCTCGAACTCGTCGATAGTGCTTCCAGGCTTGCAGCCCTGCAACTCAAAGCCAAGTGGCGAAGGCATAGTGTTTTTTTTTTTAAAAAAAAATTGAATGAGTTGATAGAGCTTCGTGGAAAGGCTGGAAAGGATACTGTGTACTTTAAGGAGTTGACGACCAAGAAGAAGACGAGATACCGACATGAGAATATGGGAGCATACAATGTTTTATAAATGACCGTTACCAGGATATACGGCTTCAACGCATAAGCGGCACGAAGTTTGTAACAATGTTTCTGCTCGCAGCTCTCGCGATTCAGTGCTTTCGGCTCACGGATGAAAACAAAGATCCGATGCAGTGTTCAATTCAACTAAATTCAGTTCCTGTTTAGCTACATCGCCTCCAGTTATAGTAGTTAGCTCGGGGCCGACGAATTCGGGTTGTCTTTTTTGGCCCGAACGGACCAAAAGCGGGAGAACGCTTGCGAGAGCGGAGAACGCATTTGTATGTCTGATCGCTTATCGACCGATACACTAAGGAGTAGTTTTGGATATGAGCACCGTCTCCTCAATCTTGCAATCATTGAGCTCTGACTGTTGCGTTGACTCGCGAATCGCGCATTAAATATTACTCCGACCGAGCTTTCCACATTATTATCGACTTTTTTGTATGCTCGAAATTTTCTCTCTGTTCTTGTATCGCAATTATTCAGGCCACTCGACAATATTAAGATAGTTTCGACAGGAGAATTTAAACCAAGTCAAAGCGTTTCTTTGAAAAACTTAGCATAAAAAAATTACGCTTTAGGCACAAGATTTCTTAGACTATTCTAACTTCAGTACATGGTTATATTTAAATGTAAGCTAAATTACAAAAATAGAATTGAAAACTATTAGGGACGACATTTTGAGCTGAAAACCTTTATATATGCTTCTCCGTTCGCTTCCCTACACTTGGAAATCCCTGCTTTGCAAGTACTGACTCTTCTCGGCCGCTATCCTTCCCAATTGCGCGATCGTCGAGCTTCCCAATATCTGGACTACGGGAATGTCAGCATGAATCTCGCTCGAGAACCAGAACAATAGCTCCACCGCCACGAGTGAGTCCACGCTGAACGCATAGGGTGGTCTGTTGACGTCGATATCCTCTATGGGCACGGCTAATGACCGAGCAAGCCGCCTGGCGAACAAGTTCGTTACTACCGCCGCGGCCTCGGACAAGGTCTTGACCTCGCGAAGCTGTGATCCCGTGCTCTCAACCTGCTCGGCAGCCATACCGGCGTCGTCGCTCTCGAGCTCCATGCGGTACAAGTGCCGGAACATGGGCGCGCGCATCCAGCTGTGATCTTGCAGGACGCCACCTCGCTTGACAAACGCTGGTGTTGTCAAGGCAGCGAGTATCTGTGCCTCCCAGGGCGTCTGTGGCTCATTGAGACATGGTTTGCATGCATACTTGAGCAGGAAGTGTAGGTCACTTTCCCGCACAACCTTGTGGTCGACGTAGGCCATGTTAATGTTCTGCGCCACTTCGAGTCGTTCGGCTATGTAACCGACGCTGTCGACAATCCCGAGGTTGATGGACGTGCAATGCTGACCCTGAGCGTGCCGAAAGCGTGCGAAAGCGTCCAGGAAGGAGTTGGCGGCTGCGTAATTGCTCTGAGACGCAGCGCCGTGAATGCCTGCGAGCGAAGAGAGCAGCACAAAAAAGTCCATATTCGGGGGCAGATGGCAATGAAGATTATAGGTTCCCTTGACTTTGGGATCCAGAGCAGATTGGAAGGATGCGAGATCATAGTTCTCAAAGATGCGATTCTGATGGAGATGCGTTAGTCTTGGATGGAGACCAGGTGACAGCTCGAGAATACTCACTTCCACCACCATGGACGCTTGGATGCAGCCCTTAACGGGCGGCATGTGGGCTTTGACATAGTCGAAGACGGACTTGACCGCGTCCGGGCTCGAAATATCGCAGTTTAGCGCATACACGCGAACGTCATCCTGCTCAAGTTTGGCGACTAGTTGTTTCGCGGTGCTGTTCTTGAGGCCTGAACGAGATAGCAAGACGAGGTTTCTTGCGCCATTGCGGAAAAGCCACTCTGTGATGCTCCTCCCAATGCCGCCAAGACCACCGCAGATGACATAAGTGGCAGTGCTATCGAAGTGGTAACCTAGTGGACTTCTCGAAATAACCTGATCCTTTGTCAACTCATCTTTCGGTGGGTATCTCCAAATTCCAGGTCGGTGAGTACTCACAGGAATTGTGTCTTCTTGTTCCCAGTCTATTACAATCTTGCCGACGTGACGACCTGTCTGCAGCAAGCGAAACGCCTCTTCGAACCCAGACCGCGTGAATATTGTCAGAGGGCACGGAGTCATTGCCGTCCGTGCTGTCTCGCCCAATACTATTTCCTGGACCTCCTGCATGATCTGGCCTATCAAGGCATCCTTGTACTTGGATACGACGGCCAAGTCTAAGGAATAGAATGAGATATTGCGCCTCAGAGGCTCCATGGGAAGGCTGTTGAAGGTGTCGATATCACGTTTGCCAATCTCAATGAAGCGGCCGAATGGGGCGACACAACGCCAGCTTTCAAACAATGCTCGACCCGTGAGTGAGTTGAGCACGACGTCAACTCCTCTGCCCCGTGTAATCTGCATAATCTGCTTCGCGAAGAATGTATGTCGACTCGAGAATACGTGGGTGGGCTCTATGCCGAACTTGTCTATAAGCACTTGCTTCTTCTCGGGCGTGCTGACCGTCACATAGACTACTGCGCCAGTTCTCTGGGCGAGGTGAATAGCAGCCTGACCCACGGCCCCAGCTGCTGCGTGGACCAGAATGCTCTCGCCAGCCTGAAGACGAGCCAGGTGGTGTAAGCCGTACTGTGCGGTAGCATATGCCAAAGGTATGGCACTGGCTTCGGCGAACGATATGCCTTCGGGTATCGTCATGATGTGGCTTCCCCTTGCACGAAGGCTGGCGCGGAAACTCCCACCCGCGATGCCACAGACGCGATTGCCAATATGATAGATGTCCCGTAGGTCTGAGCTGACCTCAGCCACAACCCCGGCGAACTCTTGGCCAATATGGTCATCTGCGACTTGGTTTAAGGCCACCATCACATCTTTGAAGTTGATGCCTGTTGCTCTAACCGATACGCGTACCTCATTTTTTTGGAGCGGTAGTGAAACAGAGGCGTCCGGACCGAAGTGGAACGAATCGAGGCGTCCGGGAGAGAATCTTAGTTCCAGCTCGCCCTCAACCTCATCCTCTCCTCTGCCAACTCCAAGAGGCTGGGGTTCCAAGCCGAGCAGTTCTGAGTCAAAGAGGCTGTTGATGTGAGGGGCCTCCACTGCCCTAGGGATCAACATCGTACCATTCGCCTCTATGATATCAGTCTCCTGCTCTTCTTGAGACAGTTGGCGGCTTTGGTCAACTGTCCTGAGGATGGCTTCCGCCCTGCCGGGCCCGTTTTGCACGTTGAGGCTGACCCAGCCGAGCTTGGGTCGCTCCCGCATCATGGTTTTGCCAAAGCCAACGCTAGTCGCCGCTTCCGGGTTTTTGGCGTCCTCACTACAGTCATCTGTGACCCAGATGATCTGCGTTGAGATGTCAAGGAGATACCCAAGAGCCTTGAATTGGGCTTCTGTCATGCGTGGCATGATGGCTGTTCCGAAGTCCATAAGACATATGCACTGTTTGTATGTCGTTGCTCTGCCAGGGAGTGAACTGCTGCATACGATGTCGCATGTGACGTTGGGATGCGAGACTAGATGCCCTTGGAGCTCAGCAGCCAGCCGTTCATGATCCGGTGTTTCTGTGACGATAATTGTTGAGAAATCAGTCCCTTCATTTTCTGTAAGCGGGAACTCTGGTTTACACATCGTTCGAGAGACGAGAAGTGATATGCCATGGTTTTCCTCTCGATCATCTGGCAAAGAGACACAGAGGCCGTCGAACCCCGTTCGTAATAGTGCTTTGTTCCATTCTAGCCTAGTCAGAAGTGGCCCGGATGATCTGTATTTTTCGATGGCTGAGTAGCGCATGCTAGCGACTGCTGGTTATAAACGAATCGATATGAAATCGAGACTCACAGAGCCACCAGCCTGACAGTAGGCCGAAGATAAACGGTATTGTTGCCATGTGCTGATTTGTTGGCTCGGAGAAGACGAGGTATCCACCACTACCAGATGTTAGCTAAAGCACATGAGTACCTTAGTTCGTTGGCCAATGTTCTGGGGAGTAACCTTACGGCTTCAACAATCTCTTGATATTGCGCAGTGTACTATCGATACTGCTAGTTGCGTGAAGAACCTAGAAGATGGTCAGCCGGCCTGGTTAAGAAAGGAACAGAATCATCCGTCAAACTGACAGCAGCTGCAATCACGACATCGTATGAGCCGCATTCGAATCCTTGCTCCTCCTGATCTCGCTCGATATCCAATGTCTTGAAGGTCACTCGCCCCTGAGTGTGAGGCCAACCGTGTTTTGGCAGTGGCGAAAAAACTGGGAGAGATATCGGTGAAGTCGTACTGGCGAGCCCGCAGAGATGTTCCAAGAAATCTGCCATGACGAGATAGCGCGTCCAGGACTGGTATCGTGGTACTGCCAGTGCCAGCACCAATCTCGATGATCTTGATGTCTGAATCCTTGTGCGCCAACAGATCCACGAATCCTGCCAGCCTGTGTGCTGTAAGACCAAATAACGGAGTCTGGTAGAAGCTCTCCCCGAGCTCTCCGTTGAATAATGGCCCAAGGGCATCAAGCTCTCCTGTTAGCATCAGTAGCAACCTACGGCCGTAGGATACGAGTAGCTTCTTTTGTTGCATGCTGGAAGCGTATTCTTCGATAGATTGTTCGCGAGTGCTGTCATCTGCGAATCTTGGCCATGTCTCCATTAGCGTCTTAGTAGATTCCTTTTCCTGCTCCAAAAAGGCCTTGGCCCATCTGACATAGTTCTTGAGGTGACTCTTTGGTAGCTCCTGGGTACTCGCCAAGTCCTCAAGGGCTGTCCGGAGGAAGTGACGGCAGATTATGTCAGTCTCGATGTCATGGCCGCCTCGGGCCATGCGGCTCGTGTACTGCGTGCAGTAGTCCTCGATGTTATGTTGTGAAAGTAAGCTGATGTCTGGTTTCCAGGTGATCTGATGGAAAAGGGTTGTCGGTGCAAAAGACCGAGCTCGGCTGCCTTGGGTGCCGTTGGAATGTAATCCGAACAGTCGGAGTCCGCGAATAGTAATCAAAGGCTGGTTCGTGACCGTGCTGACAGCAGACACATCTCCTTCCATGCTAAACACGCCCCTATGGTTGACACCTCCATGCAGCCTCATCGTGCTGCCTAGCTCCTCTGACAATAGGTTCTGAGACACGTATACTTCACAGAATTGCGTGGGCACCATGGTCGGAAGGCTGAGCAAGTCCATCCAGACCGAGGCAAACAAAATATGGATCAGGCCGTCCAAGGTCGATGGGTGGATCAAATGTTCGCTCAACTCGCCCTCTTCGACTTTCTTTCGCCACTCCCCGAAAGGCAGCGTCGCTGTAGCTTCTGCACCCGCCTTGTCGAAATAAATATCGTGTAGGGTCTGGAATACTTCCCCGAAATGCGCGCCCTTTTCCCACAGAGTTTGGTAAAATTGTGTCCTACCGATGACCGTCGAGCACTTATCGCCCGCTCTGTTCGGATTCGATCCCGTGTACTCCGAAACGGAATCAGAGACGGCTGTTTCCTCTGCTGATACTTCTCCCGAGCAGTGGAGCTTCTACTCTTCTCCAACCACGGAATGAATCCAAAAGTTCCAGGCTCTGGTCTCCTTGTTCGCAGACGTGTCACAGGAGCTCATGTGTAGTTGTGCCTCTACTCCGTCATCTGTCGAGGGGACCACTAGGGCGCTCCCAATGTTGATGTCTCTGAGTCGGTATCCAGACACCTTTGACGCCTTCGAAATGCTACGGACGCCTTCCAGGACCATGACCAGCATACCGGCAGCCGGATACAGGACAGTCTTGTCAATCTGAGACCAGAATCACTCGCGTCAGTCCAACTGCCAATTTATACAGATACTTGGGGCGGCTCAAAGCATACAGTGTGGTGAGTGACCCATGGAAGATCAGACTGCCTGATCACGAACCGCCAGATCGGTTTCATGGGATTCCAGTCGACAGACCGAATGCCAACGAGCTCGTGTCGCGGATTCTCACGCATTCGCATATTTCTCGACAGTCTGCTCTCGACCCAGTAGGACTGGGAGTGGTTGAACTGATACGTGGGGAGATCGACAATCATCCGTGGCTGCTGCTGACCTTTGCTGGCGGTATTCACGGCTAGTATATCAACAGCATGCCCGTAGACAACCATTCCGGCCACCATTTCCTTAGCACTCTCCATGGAAGAAAAATTGCGGCGAAGAACGTGTACGTAGCGACATTGCGGGTAGCCTGCTGGTGTGTCTCGAACCGGTCGCTCGAGACTGCAATGCGGGCCGACTTCCAGGAGACTTGTTAGCGGCTTCACATGTTCTCCGTGGTGTCGCGCAATTGTCGAGCACATTAGCTGAAGCGAGAACTTGACCTGAGAAATGAGATTCTTGATCCAGTATTCTGGCCTAGCAAGTTCATCCTCGGATTCCATTTCGCCCGTGACAGATGAGAAGAACTTGGGTCGTGGTTGCTTCGAACTTGCCGGGGGACAGGTCAAATAGCCTGCGAGATATTCTCGATAGGAGTCAGCGACTGCGGTCATCTGGCGTGAGTGGTAGGCCAGGGGCACATTGAGTTTCCGTGCAAATACTTCATTAGATTCCAATAGACGTGCGAGCTTGCCAATTTGTTTGCTGCTGCCGGTGACTGTTGTACTCAGAGGGCTGTTGATGCAACCACAGGCCAAAGGAATCGGGTCATCTTCGCAGCAAATGGATGCAATGTACGGCTTCAGCTTTTCTTCTGATAGACCGACTGTAAGCATGCCGCATTTGGCTGCGTAAGGGTCTTCAAGAAGTTCCGAGACAAGTCTTCCCCGGAAATATGCCACGCGCAGAGCAGATTCCTTGTCCAAGGAACCCGAACAATACGCGGCTGCAATCTCTCCAGAAGAGTGACCAACCACGGCTTCGGGTAGAAGGTTCCAAGAGGCAAGTAAGTCGACGAGCGCGACTTGGAGTGCCGTACATAATGGCTGTGCTAAGGCAGGGCTGTCTATATTAGACGCCGATGTTGGTGCACATAATTCATCTTGGTACAATTCGTCAGTTACACGTTTGGAGAACAAGGGCGAATCTCGTTCTTACCAAGTAGCGACCATTTGGACCCTACTGACTGAAGATAGGAATCTGCATGCTCAAGGCTATCCTTGAATACTGAGTACTCAAGAAGGTCCATCCCCATGGAGGCCCATTGCGCTCCTTGACCAGTGAAGACGAAGCATAGCAGAGGTTTTTCTGCCCGGGAGGAACGAACCGGCTTCTGTAGTCCCTCAAGAAGACTCCTCTGTAGGTCCTGTGTCGAGGATGCTAGGATGGTAGATTTCCATGGGAGAATGCTTCGTTTATTGCTCAACGTGAACGCAAAGTCGTAAAGGTAAGCTTCTGAGTGCTTGCCCCGCTTACTCAGATAGTTTCCAAGAGCCGCGGCCTGCCGTTGTATGCCGATCTCATCGGAGGCTGACAAGAGGAACAATATCTTTCCCTGGACCGCCCCCGAAACTAGTGGTCGTTCGACGTCTGAGTGCAGGCTGTTCGTAGCAGGCTCGCTGCCCAACTGAGAGGTGGTGTTATGCCTTGCTTGAAGATTTCGACTTTGCAAATAGTGCAAAGCGTCATCAATGACTGCGTGAGCATTTGTTCCGCCGAAGCCAAAGCTGTTGACAGAAGCTCTTCTCAGCCCATTTGTCGGCCAAGACAGAGCTGATGTGGGAAACTGGACATGTCAGCCGCCCTTTGCAACCAAACCAGTTTATGTATGTAGGTAACCAGGCCGGTCTCTTCCTACCTTTAAACCCCACTTGTCAGCCTCGATCCTTGGGTTCAAATTCCTGAGCAGCGCATTGGGGGCAATCTCTCCCCGCTCAAGCATCAGTATACACTTGATCAAACGGGCCACGCCGGCTAAAGGTTCCAAGTGACCGATATTGGCCTTGACAAAGCCGACGTAGATGGATGCCTTCAGGGATCGGTGTTGCGAGAATGCCAGACTGATCCCTTCCGCCTCGATCGGATCCCCCACTGCTGTACCAGTGCCGTGGGCTTCGAAGTAGCCAGTCGAAGCAAATTCCAAGCCCGCAGCTTCATATGCCCTTCGAATCATAGCAGCTTGAGCTATACTGCTCGGCTGTGAGATGGAAGGCGTGCGGCCATCCCAAGAATATCCGGCGGCGTCAGCATAAGTTCTTCGTGACTAAAAGGCAGAATAGCTCTGCGCAGTTGGTCTCAGCAAGGATAAAGTCAATAACTACCTGGTTTGAACCAGTGCTTCGAATCACAGCTCGAATGGTGTCGCCATCCTGGATAGCCGTTGAAAGGCGCTTCAGTAAGACCATCCCAACGCCCTCGCCTCGACTGTAACCATTCGCTCGATCGTCAAAACTAAAACAGTGACTGTCAGGAGACAGAAAGCCCAGTCGAGATATCGGAGCTGTCATGCCCCTTGGTTCAAGGTGCAGTTGGACACCGCCAACGAGACTCTATGTACAAGATTAGTATATGATCAGCTCAACGGGGGTTGTGTCGGAGGGCAGGAGGCAGGCCTGGTACCATGTCAGACTCTCCCTGGAGCAAGTTTTCGCAAGCGAGATGTAGTCCAACAAGACTACTCGAGCAGGCTGTATCGATGGAAACGCTCGAACCGTGCAAGTCATAGAACCAACTGAGTCGATTGGAGAGCATAGCTGCCCATGTCCCAGTAGCTTGGTACTTGGGATTTAGACCGCCGTCGTAGGCAAACATAGCGCCGTACTCTTGGACAAGATTACCCACGTAGACAGAAGTGTTGCTTCCCTGAACTAGTTCTATGGGTATTCCGGCTGCAAAACAAACATTCAGCACTAGGTAAGACTATGCGAGAAGACCATAGGGTACGAGGGGAACAAACCAGACTCGAATGCGTGGTGTGTTGTCTCAAGCAATAGACGAAGTTGCGGGTCCATTGCCTTGGCCTCTGCGCTGCTCATCTTGAAGAAAGGTGCATCAAAGGCTGAGATATCGCCCTTGATGAAATGACCTCCGCGAGGGGACACCTAGGGTATTCGTCAAAACAAGCACGCGCATTTCGGGATGGTCCTCACTCACTGTGTCTTGGCGACCAGGGATATGAGAATGATGCCCGTTGATATTATAACGGCTCGGTGGGACCTCTGTCATTGTTGACAGGCCATTGCGAATGATGTTCCAGAACTCATCTTCCGTGACAGCATCCTGGGGTAAACGAAAAGCAAATCCTACGACGACAACTGGATCTTGTCCCATCTCGCACCTATTTCGTGCCATTCTGCTGGACAAGAACCCTAACCGTGTCGCTTTCGAGATTGTTTGACAAAAAAAGGGCCACTCAAATGAGCATAGACTTAATATATGTGCTGCCTAGGTAAACAAGAAGGTAATGAGGCCAATAGGACTAGATATATTTAAGCTGCTTCCGTTGATATGTTGATTGAAATCGCAGAGGTGCGAATTCGGACGAATGGGCAAGCGAGCATTTATACTAGAAACAATGAACAGGGATTTGAGGCACAGTTTGCACCTCATCCAACATTGTGAATGTTAGCCATAGGCTCGTCTATCTGCAGCGCAGCTTATCGCTGCTAGAGATATAGGTACCGCTCAGAAAGGACGATGATAATATTTGGCGCATGATGTCTTGTGGGCATCTTTTCCTCTTTGCGTCTCGGCTCCACTCCTCACTAAATCATGGGACCACCCTGGGGTCCCGTATACACAATTGCTCTAATGTGATTGCCCGTGGGCGCTAGCCCTCCTGGCTACTTATAGTCAAGTTGGTACCTGAATTTTGTGCGGGGTCCCCACATACCTGACTAGGGGGGTCGTTGTTTCGGACTGGGACCAAGTACACCTGTACAACAGACGCCGCACTCTGGGCTCTTAGATGCTCGTGTGCCGGCAGCTAAGGGCGATTGGCTGAAGCAGGTGCGTCCTGAAAGTAATGTCGGTTGGTTCAAGACTGCTACTGCTCGTGTCTCCCGAAAAGAGGAAAAGAAAGTTGGGAGTCTTGCCCAAGCAATAGGCTGAACGGACTACGGTCAGCCAGGGTATTCTCAGGTGCGCTTGGGGGCTGGGCGGAGGTTGCTGTTGGTCTCAGCGAAGGGCTGGGAGTGACACGTCAGCCCCGGATCCAAGGATGTCATCGTCCAGCGTTCCAGGATTACTTGCGTACTTCGCTGCGTGACAGTTGAGCTCCGCCCGGGCGATCAATAGACGTTCGTCAACTGGTCTTACCTCCCAGTTTCAATACTACCGGACATGTACAGGCTGTGTGCAGGCTCCCTTCTGATCATACTCTTTCTGTGGTCAGTTCTGACCTTCAGCTCTATAACCTGCGTGCATTGTAAAATTAATCGTATAGCTTAATTATCGAGTCTTATGGATTCTCGTAAATGGACTATTACACTATGGAAATGCAGCAGTACAGTTCAAAGATTGATTTTTGTCTTCTTTCGTAACATGTAATCCAATTGCTTGTCTATTTTGGGGGTGGGGGGGGGGGTGGGGGGGAGAAAAGAAAAGAGAAAAGGAAAAGTAAAATCGTTTCGAATTACACTTATTTTTCACTGCTTTCAATGTCCAAAGCTGGCTATAGTAAACCGCCAATCAATTAGATTCAGAGACCTCTCCAGCTACATGATCTATATTTCAATGTTTGGATCTCTTATAGTAAGCGCAAGTCAAAGCGAGCAACAAGTGTTAGAAATACAGTAAGTTACTCAGCAGCGTTCCGTAAGAGTTTGCCTGCCCCCCTTCCCCGTGGCTGTTGGCAGTTGCGCAGCAGAGTCCGACTTCAGAAAGCCTTTGAGATTTTTCATCTAGATGCATAACTACTATACAGCGCACGGAGTAACCACACCCGCATTATCTAGTTCTTTCAAGGGATCCGGTGAATAATAATTACTGCTTTCGAATTTTGCTAATATACATTCTCTTCTTTCCTCTCGTTGTCTCGTATCCTCTTCAACTTTTGAGCTGCGTCGACTCATTATAACAAGCAGAGGTCACACAGCGCCCCAAATTTTTGCAATATTTCTTAGTTCCTTTCAGACGATTTCCGCGTTCCGATCAACCATGATAGACATTGGTGGTAGTGGCTCAACCTCATACTCCTGGCGCACTCCACTGTTATCTCGTCGAGCCCAGCTCTGAGGAGCGCCATGGAAAGATTCGCCGGCGTTCGTTGGGTGAGCTGACTGATTGTCGCGCATCGTCAACTCATACTCGTCAGAGACTTTGTAGCCTCGATCTCCTTGTCCGGATTTGGCATTGGATCCGGACCATATTGACACACTCCAGTTTCGAATGTAGGAAAATGGCTTGACAAGGACGGGGAGGATGGGAGCTAGGGTCGGAAGGCAGGCACAAATTATGGCCATTCCCATTTGAAGCGTTGACCACATGAACGCATCTGAGAACCGGACTGACGTCGTCTGTGTCAGCATCGAGCCACGACCCTGATCTCTTGAAGGATAGATGAAGAAGAAATGACTAGGGTACTTACAGTTCGCATCAACATTGGGTAAATTCCAGATCGCAGTTAAGCGGACAACGCTTGCTACACAAACACTTGAGTACAACCAGTCAGAAAAAACCAATAATGTACAATGCTGGTACCGTCGCTATTGAAGAGCTAGAAGTGTGCTTACAAGGCACCCAAAAAGAAGATCCCCGCAAGACTTATTCTCTTGGACATCTGCAAATTCAACTTCCACACTATCGGCAATGGGATGCAAAGAATACAGATGTCCAGGAAAAGATTTGTCAACTCGTAACCGAGAAGTAGTGTTGGAATATCCATGCAATACGGTGGCTGGGCGAAATCGTCCCAATATGCATGGATAGGATGGCACTGAAAGATGACGATGAAGGTGACAATGATGAACCAGACTATGCAGGTGACTGCTAACAACTGGATGGCGCGCTTGTTGAGTGTGTTACCTATGTTTGCGGCGAAGACTTTCCAATAGAACAAGAGAATGCTCAGTTTGACGGTAGTAAGGACGACTCCAAAGAGAATCTCCAACACGTAGCTGAGCTATGGCGGATGTCAGCCTTGATCCTCAAAATCATCATCCTCAATGCCATCTCTAGGTGTGCCCCCAGGTGGTGCGGGAAGTAGCATACTTTCAAGATATTCACCAACTGTTGCAAGCCGTGTGTTAAGTTGATGTCAAAGGATCCATCGACTGAAGTAATCAAAATGACTAGATTGGCCGCCTACATTAGTGAAGCCGAAGGACACTAGACGAGTTCGGGCGGGATTTCGCTTTGGCAGGTCTGTAGACTGTAGTGACTTACAATGGAGAATGCCACCGCAGTATGCGTAAAACGGAAGGGCAGACAAGAAACACAGCCAATCTGCAGCGAAAGGCACCTGTCGCTGGGACGCCATGACCGCAAATCTCGTCATTAGCACGAGAGCTGTCAAGGAAATCATGGCAATAGAAGCGGCCACATTTTGCTCTCCATTCTGCGTTAGGTAGCGCATGATGATTGCCAGCTGGGTATGCAGTGAACGTGGTGGTGTCTGGACACTGAAGTTGAATGCGAATATTGCTTGGAGTGCGCCGTCTTAGACCTTAACAGGACGAGGCAGAACTTGGAACGTTCGAAGAATTCTCTACTGCCACCCTTAGTAGGAGCAGCAGCAGCTCTTGGTGGTGCCAATCCGAAATATGCAGCTCTGAAGGATGCATGTATTGCAGCTGCAGCAATGATCCGTCTTCCAAAGAACTCAGGTACATATGCAAAGCCATTTCTAGCAGGTGATAAGATGACATTGAAATATTCGCGCGCGCTAGACGCCCCAGGTCGTTACATCCACGAGGATAGCACGGAGTATTTCTTGGGGGCTAGCAACATTACCACCTGGGGGCCAGCAACATTACCACTTGGGGGACAGCAACGTACGGTCCAACTTGATTGCATTGACCTTCTAACACGGCTTGAATCGCAAACGAGCGTTGCAATCATCGCAAGCTGCGGCGCAGCGCGTGACCCAGATTTTCCCGTAAGGTTGCACTAAGCGAGGTTACCCTAAGGTACTCATTGCTGCAACCTCATACAACCAACAACTTCAAGCTTCCCAAGTTAGCTCAGCGTTTTTCTGTCCAGTCACACAAGTATCTACTTGGCGCATACATGACACCTCTGAGCCGCTCTAACCCCGCAGCTTCCTGGCGCTGCTGTAACATCGTCTGTTGAAAAATTTAGTAGCTTGCATCAATAGGTGCACCCCGTGGCGTCTAGCTAATATGCGCGCCTGAACGCCGTAATTACGGAGGTCAGCTTTTGACAATGTCTTAAATGAGACTTTGAGCACATAAAGCAGCTCGTCAGCTGGCCTCCAACAGGCCAGAAGCCTAGAGATCCGCGTCCAAAGTCCAATTTTGCCCCTTGACCTCTGGATTAGGGCCGCTCGCAAACCACCACTGCCGTGGCCCATCCCACCCCCGCCAGAACATGTTACAACAGCACCAGTTGTCAACATGGCTCCAGTATGGTCGTCACAGCCTCTGAAGGCCATCTACACCATCTTGTTTCTGCTTAAAACCCCGCTCCACGCTACAGCGCTCTTTCTCTACTATCTTGCGAAACCTTCTCATCCAGAATGTGAGTAGGAACAAACACTAGCCCCACTGCATCAGGGAGCACCTGCATTATATACACCATCTCTAGACTAAAACCTGCGGCCGTGTCTTAACAATTCACAGGGAACGCAAAGATGAGCATAGCCAAGGCCATGTTGAGGATGTTCTTTCACTACTCAACCGAGACCCAGTCTCGTCACGTTCTCGACGACGACCCTGAAAAGGCTAAGGAGAGGCTCGTGAAAATCGATCCACCTGCTGCAGCCTTGTTCTCGGGTGCGCTGGCCCCTACAGCTGCCGTCAAGCCGGCTTCTGTGAAGGGCGTGTGGCTTCCCGGTCCGTTCACACCAGATGTTCCAGACCCCCATAAGGAGAAAGTAATTCTTCACTTCCCTGGTGGCGCTTTCGTGATCACCTTCGGCCATGAGACCTCGGGACGACCCGTTTCGGAGACTCTTAACAAACACCTAAACGCGAGCAAGCTCCTCTGGGCTCAGTACCGCCTCGCAGCCGACAAAAAGACTCGCTTCCCAGCTGCGCTCCAAGATGCCCTCACCTACTACCACTACGTCGTCTCTTTGGGCGTTGACCCGAAGAACATCATCCTATCTGGGGACTCGGCTGGTGGCAACCTCGTGCTCGCGCTAATGCGCTATCTCGAGTCTGCGCAACCACTAGAGCTACCTCTTCCCGGCGGCGCCATCGTGTTTTCGCCCTGGGTAAAAATCACTACTAAGGCAGCCCAGGATTATGAGGCCTGCTCTAACACTGAGGCCGATGTGCTGACTGGGCCGTTATTGCAGTGGGGTGCAGATTCGTACCTCCCCAGAGATTCAGCGAGCGGGACAGAGGCTTACACCTCACCGCTCCACCGTCCCTTCGAGACGTCGATACCTCTTTACATCCATGCTGGAGCCGCTGAGGCTCTTTATGAGTCTATCAAGGCCTTTGCAGAGGAAATGGAACGAGTAGATGGCAATCGGGTGCAGTTCTATGCGGCACCAAAGGGGCCGCATGACCTGTTGTTGACCCATCCTCTATTTGGGATGACAGAAGAGTACTGTGCTGCACTAGATGCAGCTTGCAATTTTCTCGATGAGGGCAAGTGAACGCCATCGAAATGTCACGCAGCCTAGTTATCGTGTGCTGGATTTGACTCATGTTGATCCAACCAGCTTTCATACTTTCCATTAAAAAAAACATCATGTCATCCTACAAGATTATGCTCGCGTTATCTAGCAATCCATCACGAGCCAAGGGTTCCAATCTTGTCACTCACCTTGAGAAATTTCCATATGAAATAGTTCTTAGGATCGCCGAGAACTCGGGAGAAGATCTCGACAAGTTTTGCTTTTACCTATCATTTCGCTGTACTTGGGGTATTTGTTTGTCCCCCTGCAATAATTTCTGAGATGTCCTTGGTCCAATGAGGCCGCGCGATTTTGTCGGCAGAGGAGAAGTACTAGCTATACCTGGGCGCCCAAAACCTGCCTCGTCTTCAGAGCCTCTTCAGAAACTTGAAAGGGCGGCTAGGGGTAAGATCTATAATTATTTGCAGCGCCTGCATAACACTGCATTCAGGACTAAGACCTATGACCGACTACGACACCGCTTGCTTGAAGTCAACGTCTCGTCTCGAGAGGTTCTTCACGACTGATTATCTGAACAAGTCTTTCAAGAGCCCATTGTAATTTACATGCACGAAGTAATTATGTATAGCACCTCTGCTATCTGCACCTGCCATGGTTCATGATACAGCAAAAGGATATTTGTATTTAGTCAACGTATCTATGTTATGACCCATTCAACATGCAGGTCACGAAAACCAACCACACCAACAGCGGGGTACAGGACGGCAGAAAAACCAATACAACATTGGCAGAATCCTGATTACGTAATCCAGGGATAGGGTTACTAGCGTGACTATGTTGACTATGGACATAGTCAACATATTCAGGGAAACGACTATGAGGAATCAGCACATAGTCAAGATAGTCAGGACTGAAGAGCCGGATATATAACCACAGTCATTACCACCAGTAGATAGATCTTGTACATAGCTCTTCAGTCGTCAATCTAAGTATTCAGTCTTACATACTGAGTAGCCCCAAAGGCAGTGAACACTTGCAACATTTATTAGGACTTGTACGGTTCCGTATTCAAGGACTTAGCACTTCGACTTCGCTCTTGTTAGCATAAACCCAATCAGTACTTTGGTATCTTCGGACTACTGCAGTGCTCATTACAATCTATCAGTATCCTTGGACAGGTTTGTCACTTCAAGTGTCTGTAATAAGTTCAGGACCCGTAGACATTCTGACAAATACTCAAGGCGCTCCTGTATGCTCATAGGGACACGAGAATCCTCTGAAACTTGCTCAATTATGCCCCTGTAGCGCTGGTTTTGTAGATCGCAACGAATCCAGAAGATGCAGCAGACCTTCGGAAAGAGGTATGGGAAGACAGAAAGTAATGATCCCCAAGGCGAACAGCCAAAATGGAAGTTTTTATAGCGAGTCGTGCTTGTGGGCCCTGAAGAATGGCATGAAACCACTTCCTCTGCTTCACAGGCAGGTATTTGGCAAGCATAATCAGGAACGGCGCTGCAAAAGCCAAGCCACTGCATAGGATCCTACAGTGCTGTTAGGCCTTCCTCCCTAGGATATATCCGCCGTATTATGAGGAACAAGATAGTCAGTCCTTTGCATAGCAGAAGTTTTCCCAGTTCTATTCATTAATTGCACTAGAATCTTAATTATATTGAGCAAGAAAGACTGACCAAGCCAAGACAGGAAGACCATTGAGGATTCAGCAGCCCAGAGTCCCCAGAAAGAATGCCGGACTAGGATCTCAGGCGAGAACACTTGGATAATTCGCGAAGAAAATTAAGGTCAGGAGCATGATTGAGAGCTTTCTATGCAATAAGCGGACTAGATTCAATAGCACGTATCGGCTAGGTTGGTCGACTTTATCACAAATAGACCTAGCATATAGCGAAGGTTTTGGCGATTTCCGAGTTTGGATGACCACCGACAAGCTACGTTAGGGCAATAGCAGTATTTGTTCAGTCGGATAAGGTGTGTGTTGAATCTGACGCTGACCACTACCACGTAGGGCTTCATTACTACTGGCCACCGCAATGAATGCACTGAGATCCATCCAATCTCGATCTTCGAATAGTGACATAGCTTCTGATTCCGTCATCTCATCAACTTGAATTAAAAGACTCTTGGCGTGGCAGTATAGCCGCTGGAGGATATTAGGCCAGAACAAGATAACAAGATGCCGATAGAGGCAGCCAATTGTGGGAGACCAGCCGCTGGCCGCCGCTGGCCGTCGCTGACCGGTGCCTCATAATACCAGCCCGAGCCTCCTTCTCGTAGACATTCTCGTCTTTGAGCCATACCACATCTGCCGAGATCTTCCAGACACACACCAAGCTAGGTATCTTCGAAAGACGGAATAGGTTTGTAGAGCAGTGCCATCATAGAATATGTCAAATCACTCGAAGGATACTGGCAGTCTGTGGTCAATCAGCTCAAGAAACGAGTAGATGCTACGCTTCCACATCCTTGAGGGCATTGCGTTCTTTTGACAAAATTGTCGGAGAGTAGGTGAGGTAGAAGCGTGCTGAGAGGCCAAGAAGCCATAGTGTTCGTGCAAGAGGGTGTGGTGTAAGGCAGTTAAGGCCTGCCACTGTTCGTTGTTTAGTTCTGCGGCTAGGTATTAGTAATTACGAAGTCAACATTTGTGGATCGACGAAATAATATTTTGGAGCTTTTGTAACTTACCTATCTAGCTCTGTGCTGACTATGCAGTGTCGACCTCAATGCATTTAGGCTCGATCAATACCAGGCTGGCATAGATCTCCTTGACCTCCAATTGTTCCTAATTTATAGGTCACGTGTTTAGCTGAGACGAGAGAAAAGAACTACCTCTTCAGCAACTATGTTTGCATCGCCCCGTTGCCATGATGTCCTCGTCTCGACGAACGACAAGTCTGCTGACGCGAAAGCTTGTTCATATTCGAGGAGGACCTCGGGAGTGGTGGATCGCCGTCAGTCCATAAGCGGCCTGGAGATGGCGGAGCGGGGAGGGGAGGGGGGGACGAATTTCGTAGTAGACGAGCGAGCTCGGTGTTGCTCTGCCGCAATCGTTATTAGCTCCGACCGAGCTAGAAGATGATTTGAGGCGTTCAAAACCTGCTCGACATCAGCACCCGGTCCAAAAGTAACGGAAGCCTCCTATGGCTCTTCAACACGGTTCTTGGCCTGTTCTCGTTGTCAGCAGCGGAATTAGGGAGAAAACCCTGTAGACTCGCTTTTGCAAGGAATTAGAAAATTAACAAGCGTCCTCGAAGATCTGTAAGGGAGTGGTCTTTTTAGACATACACACGAGCCTGCCGCCGAATTAGCTTGCTGTAATTATTCGCGATATACGCTATCTTTATCACTCTACTATCCTTACCAAGTTCTAATGAAGTCATAAACTGGAAACAGTCTGGCCGAGAGATGATGTGCAGAACGTCAAGAGACGGGATTGACTGTAATGAACACCCAGAACAAGAATTCCTATGGGTATTGTCAAAGCGAAGATAATATATATCAGAAACTGCATGCAATACGATTCTGGAAGCTGTCGTAGTGCGATCGAGAGATTCGTGGACTACTTGAGGGTAGGACAGTACTGCAAGTAGGAGAAACCTAAGCATCCCGTTTCTGCCCCTAAAAATTGTCGAGATCAGCTAGGCGTCCCCAAGTCTTAGAACTGCACCAAAGCCCCCGTATAATCCCAGACTACTTGGATACATACAGCACAAACAGAACGTCAGCCATCAAGAGTGCCGAATGCGTAACCGCCAGCCTTGTGACCCAGCTAGCTGCGTATCCTACCTTCCATATCCCTTGGCAGCCAGTCAATATACTTCGCTCACCGGTAGATTGCGTTTTCTCCTCTGACTTCCATGATCATTGGGCCTTAATTGGGCACCAGTCAATTTTGCCTGAACAACCACGAAATTCACAGACAAGAAGAGACACAGGCCAGGCTGTGTCTGTACTTAAAGGGACCTCCTTCTGATAGAAAGAACACCACAGTCTGTTTACATCGACAGAGACGATGGCTCTCGAAGTGTTCTCCTTGAATGGCCGGATGAATTCAGCCTGGGCTTGCGCAGGAATCGTGTCTTCATGCGAAAACGAACAGACAGGAAGCAGCTACAGCCCTCAGTATGCACACAATAGAACTCTCTCCCCCTTGCCTTCCAGCACATGTTATCCATTTCTAAATCCAGTCTCACGACGTCCTCCTTGCCTCCGGTGCACGTCCACGACTCACGGCCCGTCTCGAACGAGTGTCTTCTTCTTTCCGTCACGACTGCCGAAGTTTACGCGGCATTCTTGTCCTGGTGTTCAGAATCCACCTTGGCGTTCCTGCAGGCCGCGGACATCTAGTACATCTCTGCAAACCCAGCCTACTGATCATCCAAAAGATACAATACATATTTTACAAAGATTTTATTGGCCTGTCAAAGCCCGCTTAGGTTATGCAGGTAGTAAATAGGTCAACCAAAGCAACCACCCAAGCCCGTCAAGCTTACAAGCGAGGCACAGAACGTCGAGAACGATGGTGGGTGAGTCAGGGGTGAAGAACGCACTGAGACTGACAGCCATCAACGGAATGGAAATGCCCAGCTATGGAGGACCACTTTCTTCACGAAGTACTTGACGAGCAAGATCCGGCATCATGCAACGAGCCCAATCCTACATGACAGAAATGTCGACGACTTCCAAAGTTTTAGTGTAGAAAAGCCCTTCGACCCTCTTCGGGACCAGAATCTGGTTTCTTGAATGTTTGCATCGTGTTCGATCCTCGGTGCGAACCTCCTAGGAGTCAATACCTAACCCTGACATGGGAATATTCCACCAAGAGAGCATTCGTGTTGTGGATTGTCTGCCAAAGCATCCAGTTTGCTTTCTACTCTTCAGACCTAGCTTCTACAGATAATTTGACACATATTTGTCATCCTGAATTCCAAATGACCCCTGATTATACTAAGGAAAACACTGTAATATAAGATTTGACAGTAAATATATTTCCAAATTTTCTCCCGGTCATCTGGCCAATTCAGACCAATAAAGCACCTAGATGCTCTTGACTATTATCGCTCATCATCAACTCAGCGTTGTAGCCTCCCTCAGTTCCGTTCTGGAGAGGAACCCAGGCCCCAAATATTTTGAAAGCAGGCAGCGGCCCTCCGGCCTTACCGAATCTCGCAGATTCACCTCTGCCGAGCAGCTCGCCCACCTTGACAGCTTCGTATATCAGACTGCTACGCCCACTGCTACGTTGGCCTCTTATTATCCACACGAGCCATGTCAGAACCAGCATATCGGATAGCCGATCACCCCGCGAGATGTGCTGTGAGATGCCCGTTGTCTTCTAGATGTACTGCTCGAAAGAGCTCTTGGTCCTCAACAATACACCTTACCTCGAGGAACGTTCCACCGATACTGGTGCAATGAGCTTTTGCAGCATCCTCCAGCGGGTGAACCATCGGCTGCTAAGGAATTTCGACTCCTATAGCTCTGACTGAGCCTGAGATGTCGGCGAGGTTGATATCGAACCCCTATATCACCAATACATAAAATTGATAATCTTGGTCAACTCAGTATTGTTCTTCTTATTATTACTATAAATGTCAATTCAGAAATAGGGCAATCCATCGCGCCTAGTCTGCTCGCTGTAAATTAGAATCTTATTATATCTTAGTGTTTGGGCCAAGGCGACTTCCTCAGATTATCAATTATGCGAGAGAATGGCATGTAGGAGGCCATTAAGGATTTTGTGGGTCAGGCGGACTGCGCCCTCATTAAACTGAAATAAGTATATCGCTATTAGCATAAGGTAGGTTGACGCAAAGGAAGTATGGTTGTATGCATCTGTTCCGATGCAGTGACACGGTACTCATAGTTCGAGAGCAATTAATGCGGTCGATGCTTCGCCCCGTAAGCAATGAGGCTATACTATTTGATTTGCTCCTCCTGCATATAAATTGGATAACTTACTCAGTAATGCTTACAGTATAGTTCTAAATCGGCGGTCGTCTTTGAACGAGCTATCAGGTCGAGATTGTATTGTAACATGCGCTAAAACTATATATTATTCTTTTGTAGGAGCAAGAAAATATATAGTTGAGCAATAAGCACACCACACTTCATCAAATTTAGAATTATGATCCATAGATTGTTTCGTCCTCGTCCCAGTACGGACACAATCTTTGTTGTCCTTCCCAGAGCTTTGAAAATATCGACCGTGGGTAATGTACGGTATATCGCGCTGCTCGCGGATAGTATCGGCGGAAGTTAGTAACTTGATAACCGCAGGTAGCCAAGACGCTATCCCAGAAATCCCCCCAATAGCTTCCAACATCTGTATTCCAAACTGTATCCGAGGCTTTCGAGTATGCTTCCTCAGATACTGAAACACCATTAAAGTCTATATGATAAATATCGGCTCCTGACTTGATAAGCAAAACCAAAGTAGCGAACTCTTCCTTCAAGTGATCTGGGCCTCGGGCGCATATAATAACTATATGAAGACACGAACGGCCATAACAGTCCACTGCATGTATGTCAGCGCCGCGTCGTAACAAGAAACCGATAGCTTCTGTACGGCCCCTGAATTCTGTATTACGGCAACACTCTAGCAATGCTGCATTGCCTTCTCCATGCATATCATGAGCCATCAAGTCAATGCTGCAGCTGTCTAATAAGACTCTTATCGAATTCTGAGAGCTAGTCAGCGAGATACAGTTAGAAGACGAAGAAAACTTGAAAATCAATACTTTGCCATCCACTATTATTTGTTCGAAAGGGGTTTTGCGATTTCCAGCCCCATCCACGATCACTGAAGCATCCGCCCCAGCTGAGAGTAGGATTCGTCGGCACTGGTTCATGCGTTTCAAGTCGATAGGTGATGCTCCAAAATCGTTCGGCTCCGAAGCGACCAGGGGGCTTATTACTTTAGAATGGAAACGAAAATATCGAGAACAGATTATGAGATCTTACATTAGAAATTCTTCATCGTATAACCATGGAGCAACATGGTCTACATCGAGGCCACTGTCAACCAAGAACCCGCAGACTTCTGGTTGGCAAGTTGCATACTTAAAAGTTTTAGTATCAGAATCTTTAATACTCTCTTCATATGACTCACAGATAGTAAAGACCTCCCCGCTTCATCATGATCTCTAATAGATGCAGTTCCCTGTTGCAAAGATTTCCGAAGGCTGTCCAGTTCACCATTTTTGACCATTGCAAATATTGGCGAATCTCTTGGCCGTACTCGATTGACAGAGATACAAGGGATATTTGAAAACAATCCCTTCATTAGTTCACTCTGAGAAATAGATACTATTAACATCCTGTCTTGCGTGGACTGTTTCGATGGCAAGAAGGCTAATGTCGCCGAGACATCTTCCGTATCGCTTTCTGCTCCTCTATCAGAAGTAGCACTGCGGCTGTTCATATTGCTGCTTCGCAATCGACGTCTTCGCCTTGTTGAGGATATGTGCACGCAACCGGCGCCAATATCGAATTCTCGCCGCTGCTGCTTCTGATGAAGAATAATACCGGCGGGGCGCGATCTCTTCATGCCTGTCATTTTATTATGAACCATGTTACATTAGGCTCTACTCGAGACTTACTAACCTGTATTGATGGATAGTCTAGCTGAGGATATGGTATAACTTAAGAGGAGCCTCAAGTCTTTGCAAAGCTCGCGCCTATCAAAGTCTTCTGTCTCGACAGCTCTGCGAATGGGCTGCAGCTGAGTAAAGTTGGCATGGTCCATAAGTTTCTCTAAGTTCTCGATGATTGTGTCAGCGTCGTCGGACCTGATTGTACGCTCGTCATCGCCGATAAGAAAGCATAGTTCGTTGATTGCATTCATCAACCGGTTGTGGACATTGCTCGCTATGTCGTTCTTGATTTCTTTGCTCTCTTCTGCTGCGGAGTTCTTATTGGTAGTATCGACCACTGCGAGTTGGCTAATTGATCGTGTTGGTATATTTCCTTGCAGCTGCCGAAGGATCTGCAGCATAGTATCCATTTGACGCTGCAAGGCAGGAGCTGTGTTGTTATCGCTGTCATGACTCGGACTCTCGCGCTGCAAGTCGAATTTCTCTTTTTGCTGGCTGATATCAGAGATAAGCAAGAGAACCTGGTTTCGGCACTCAACCACGACATCTCTATTACCAAAAATAAGTCTTGATACAATTATTAACTGTTGACACACACTTACCTCTGCTGGACAATCAAGCGTAGACTGAGAGCAGACGCATGATTCGCGAGAATTTTGTTCATGTGGTCGAGATCTTTGTCGGCTAGCGCAGCCTTGACATGCTTCCAAATCTTATCACGTCTTGTCTCGGAGGCTGCGATATGAAACCCCTTCACCTTGACTGCAATTGCCGCAATTTCATCCGCGCACTGCTTGACTTGGAGTTTATCATCGGGGTCCGTAATGGACTGCTGATGCTGAAGTTGCTGAAGGATAGATTGGAGGCTGCTGACGCTGTTGATAGCTAGCTGGACATTGGCTGACCCGTTTTTGACAGATGACAAGGTCTCGTATATTTTCTGAAGGGAGTTTAGAACGTTAACAAACGAAAGCACGCTAGCTCCAGCACTCAAGGGATCCATGGATGCGAATTGTCTTTGGCAGAAAGCGTTTATAATGCAAGGCTGGGCGATTGGGCTTCTCTTTCAAAGTTCAAGGAAACGAAAGAAAGTTGGGAGAAGCGAGTTTGAGAATTTAAGGCTGGCAGAGCACGGGAATTTTTGGAGAATGCAGCATTGCGGGGGAAGAAAATGAAAGGACTTCTAAACCACTCATTTTACGAATTGTCAGCAAAGCCTCATTTTCAGCAAATTAGCGTTCTAAAGCTTGCTTAAATAGGAAAAGCTTAATATTGTAAATCAAGCTAAGAAATAGAGTGCAGTATTGTAATAAGATGCTTGAGATTGTCCATTTCGTTGAAGACAGAGTTACCCCCAAGGACTGAAACGAAGTGTATCATACCAGCTATTACGACCGTAGCTAGAGCGAGCGGCATTGATGCGCCAAATGTCTTTAGGTGGAGATAAGGCAGCGCCTGTGGAGGAAATTCGAGCTATGTAGCCGTATTGATTGTACAAGGCGAAAGCAGTTGCGTTAAAGTTCACCCGTTTCTCCTTTATTAGCATCCGTGTGTTAAATGGTTTGAAATTGGAGCGAGAAGGCATTTTCAAACGTACGACTCAAGTGCCTCTCATCGATGCTCCTGAAGAAGTCCAGAATCTTCACTGCCGGCCGAGAGTCTACCACTGTCTTATCCTGCATGTCCGTTTTTTTCAATTAGCAAATCCATTCCTTCAAGCTCACTTCCTCTAATGGCGTTGTCCCTCCTAGCTCAGCCTTAAGAATGGGTAAAAAATCAGTCCATGGGCGATGAGTGGGATTGACGAGGTGAAGTACTCGTGGCGAAGTGCCACCACTAGTTGTAGAAGCTCGACTCAAATCACAAATAATAGAGGCGAGCACATCAGCCGGAATCCAATCGACTTCTCCTAGCGCACGACCGTCAGGAAATTTTCGCATTGTTTTCGCTGTCCTAAGCATGAGGGGCAACCACTCGGTCTTGTTCCATATAGCCCCAGTTCCAGAAGTGATAGGTCCGGCAATTTGTCCAACCCGAAGAATAGAGACATCAATGCCACTGTTCTCGCAGGCAGCTGAGAGTATCCGCTCGGCAACCGCTTTTGATTCTGCATACCCTGTTGGCTGAGCTGCTGCCAAATTCGTAGGCAACAACTCTGGGATTGTGACCATATTTGAATCGATAAGAGGCCAGTCTGCAACTGAAGAAATCGATAACACAAGTACGAGGCGTGTATGATGAGCACTAGCGACACAGAAGTCGATAAGGTGGCGTACGCCTTGAACATGAAGCTCTTCGAAAGAGTCGAGAGGGTGGTTAAAATCGACCTTCCAAGCGTTGTGGATGATCAGATTTGTCGTCTCCTGCAGTTGTTTCAGATCTGCAAAAGAGAGCCCAAGATCTTGCTTGCTGTAATCTGCTTGATAGAAAACGACACGCGAGGTATCAATGCTGCGTGGATTCAACCATGATTTGAGTGCCTCGACGATGCGGTCTTTCGCATTGGCAGAGCGATCGAGACAGCTGACTCGTGCAATACCAGTATCTGATAGCAGCTCTAAGAGGATTTGTATGCCTAGGGAGCCTGTTGAACCGGTCAAGATGACGTGGGATTGGGGTAGGGGAACAAGTTTGTCCCTATCGCTTAGACGTCCTGGAAGATCCTTCGTATACCGGTGGACCATGGCTTCCATCTTCTCAACGCGATCTTGGGATCGTATCCCAGTGGCTGCTCTGGTTCCGTGGAGCTGAGGTTTCATGCTAGCTTCAGAAAGCTCAGTGACTGTAGGATGCTCGTAGACGTACTTCATGGAAATCCATGAGATGTCAATATCCGGTCCTATGGATAAAACTCCAGCCCTCAGAAGCTTGACAATATCCACAGTCTGTAGGGAGTCTAAGCCCTGGACGAAGAGGTCCTCATTCGGCTGAAGATTGTGGCCTGGGAAGGCGGAGTCAACAACTTCAGAGACGAACTTCATGACCACAGCAGGGTCAGTCAAGGATGTCAGAGTGATCTCGTCGAGATTCTGTGAGACATCGCGAGCATACAGCTCTGTAAGCTCGTCCTCGTATAGCCGGCTGGTAGCGGCTCTGACAACAGTGCCCTTTGGAGACCTTATAAACCGCCGAGAGGCTGAACTGACCAAAATCATATCCTTGGCGACCCTTGCCTGGCCAGGAGCTTGGCTATTGGCCTTCTCTATTGTTGGCCATATTGTGTCTATGATAGACTGCAGGGTTTGGGTAGGATCCTTCAGCTCTAAGACGAGAGATGGGCGAGAGTGCCCTTGCCCGACGATCAGAGCACTATCAACCGCTAGATTCGACGATATGAGAACCTCGCTAGGAACAGGGTTGAATTTCTCTCCATTGGAGAGGATAATAATATCGTCGACACGGCCATGGAATGTCCATAGATTTGGCTTCGTGGCATGATGTTTGAACAGGTCTTTGGTGTGCCAGACCTCGGCATCGGGGAAATTGGCGGAGAGACTGCGAATTTTCTCGAGAGCCGGATTGCGCCGCATGGTCATCTCGAATAAGCCATCCATGTACGGTTCCATAACCACTTCTTGGGCAGGGTGCCACTCGAGAGCTGCCCAATCCTCACGTCTCGGAACCAAGGCTTGAATTGCGCCGGTCTCGGTCTGCCCATAAAATTGACAGACGTCCGTAACTTTGCTTAATGCCTCGCCCACATCCTGCGAGAGTGGACCGCCAGCATAGAGCAAGAACTTGAGCTGCCTGCACTTTTCGATGCCGTTTGGCTCCTGTGCAAGCTGCTCGGCGATGATGGGGGGGCAAAATATGAATTTGAGCTGAAAATATTCCATAATTTCGCCTACCAGGTGGCCTGTTGGAGGGCGACTGGGAGGACCCATTACCAGCTTTGCATTCTGGTAGTAGATTGGTGAGAGTACCATCGACGAGAAGCCTGCTAGGTGAAATGCAGGAAAAGGAGAGAAGAATGTCTTTTCCTGTGGAAAATCCCACAAAGACCAATTCTGGTTCATACGGCCAGGGATCGCTGGCAAATTTCGATCGTGGTCTCCCACAGCATATGTCGCATGGTTCATGATGATTGGCTTTGGAGCGCCAGTAGAGCCGGAAGAATGTAGGATGAGGACCGGATCCCACTTAGCTGAATTGAACTCCTTGTCCCATGAGTAGTGGCTTATCTCCAACTTGGCCATATCACTCAATGTGCCAATCTCATAGCATCGCAGGTCTGCTGTGTGTTCCATCAGAGGCTTTACCGCCTCATGTAACTCAGACGAGTGAAGGAAGTGGCGGCATTGGGTTTGTTCAAGGAGAGATGCGTTCATCCATACTGAGTTCCTGGGTGACGGAAGCAGAATTTTACGTATGTCAGAAGTTGTTTATTGATATGCCTTGTGGATTGTGATGCCTGACCTTATAGCCGCATTTGACTGCTGCTAGGAAAACGACCACGTAACGGAGATCACCGGGTCCCATGTATGCGATTGTGTCGAAGGTCGAGCTCGGACCCAGATTCTCGTGGATCCATGCTGCCATATAATTTGTTGCGATGGCAATTTCAGAGAAAGTGACGGCAATAAACCCGTCAGTTACAGCGTTGGTGACAGGCACATAGGCGTATGGAAGATCGGGCTGATGCTTCGCCGTCTCGTCGACGACAGTTGGCAGCAGCCGAGCGCCGTAAGGGGGGGCCATGGTGATAGGCTTCACAGTGCTTCCACGAAAAGCAGAAGGATCATGAAGATCAGAAATAAGGATAACACAGCTGGGAAGTTTCGACGCAAATTCCGGCCGTTTGTATGTATAACAAGAATCTTTCATTCATATAAGCCTGTTGCGGGAAACAGAGAGGTAAAGTACTTTCGGCAGCGACAAGTGTAGCGGCACAAGGTATGCTGATGTTTACACAGATCCACTAAGCCTAAGCCGCGTATGATATCGACATCCACTAGCGCTACCTAGACTAGTATAAACTCTACTCAAATAAAGATTGCATAGCATGTTGGCTTTGAATGATACCGTAGCCCCCAATGTAGAAGTTATTGTCTGTTGTAACCTTAGGCCAAGTACCCGGATAGTTTTTCTCAGGGTTGCAATGAGCAGCATTAGGTTCATGCTCGCCGCTCCGTTATCGCACCAACGTTGTCAGCAGAAGCGTCTCAAGTGCTTGAGTTAAATCATCGGGGCAGCGTGTTGGTGGCAATATGTTGGGGGCGGCATGTTCGGGCCTGCAAAGACCTTTTTTCAATCACACCTCCGTCAGGGCAAGTGTTGTGTGGTAAGAGTTGGGCGCAAAAACTTGAAAGTCGCACACGTATACGATGTGAACACTGTCCGCTACTGCACACCCCAAGGACTTCAGGGACGTGCATCACATTGCATTCGAGTAGCGAGCTTAGTTAATTATGCAATACAAGGGAGACTCGTCTTCAGCATAAGATGAGAAGAGAAAGCCCAAGAAAAGAAAAGAAGAAAAGCCACTTTCTAGGCTCGACTGGCTGTCCTCATAAACATCTTCCCTACTAACTTTCAGGACGCTCGAACCGGTCATAGACGATGCCATGGCGGCGACTTCAGTCCAGCCCATGCCTCCAGATGATGACTGCCGCCATGCATATATGGCTGAAATTAGTACTATCACAGTTATTACTATACTTATCGCGTGGGTGAGAGGCTACACCCGTGTGTTCATCAGTCGAAATCCGTGGTGGGACGATTGGTTTATGCTTATCGCTACAGTCAGTTAGACGCACAGTTTTGAGCCACAATGAACCTGATTTGACCCTTAATGGCCCAGCTCCTTACAATCGGGACCAATGCTGTTCTTATCGAAGCATACAGCTTAGGGCTCGAACTGTATATCGAGTATGTTCCGACTGTTCAGATACCAAGGTGCTTCATGTCTCACTGGATTGCAGAGCCGGCCAACCTGTTTGCGCTCTACGCTATGAAGCTGGCTGCTACGCTGGTCTTATTATTAAGCTTCCGAGCAGCTCGCGATGGGAAGTAAATAGCAGAGAACTTGTAGCAGCTATTCCTTCTCCGGAAGCTGCTTATTAGATTTTGATATACTATATATATATATAAAAGGAAGCTACTTTCAAAATTTTAGAGCTGAGTTGATATTAGTAGATGCATCGAATTTTTTTTATTATGTTATCAAGTTGCCAAGGAAACATAAAACTCCAATTGTCCTCCATCTCAAATTACAGCTGTAATACCAGTCGTGGATAAAACTTTAGATAAATAGTAGCTATCTATAAACAACCAGCATATACAACAAGTTCAGCTTCATGCATAATCTCTCCTCGCATAAGCTGCGATATAACACTTCTGACAACATTTCCTCCTTTAGTATTTATATAATATTAGATATAGTAAGTATTCATATGATTGCAACATAGCCATAGTGTAGTTCGGATCATTGAATAATGACAATAATGCTTATATTGGGGAAGAGTGTAGGGTGTGGGGTGTGGGGTGGGGAGGGAGGAGGGAGTGAGTTCTTTTTCAAAGTCTCAGATGATACAGACTATTTTATCCTTCATGACTGGCATCCAAACATCTTTCTCCACATCTCTATCTCTTATTATCAAAGATCTTCTCAGCACATCTTCCATGAGCGACGAATTCGCTTATGCCAGGTTCTGGTAATACGCCAGACAGTTGAGGATGGTGTGGTACAACTGCCAAGCCTTGGAGCTGTCATTCGTGGTCCTTACCACATCCTGAAATAGCTGCCCTGGACGGCATCATTGTCAACATAGCTGATTTTGGCATCTGAGTTGTTTGTGAATTCCATCCCGCACCCTCTGCACATCCACATGCCCCACGAGTAGTGTTCTTGCTGAATATTGCAACGAAGTTCTGAGGGTGGAATGATATGTTGCCCGCAACCTAGCTTTTCGCATCATCATACTAGCATTGTGTTTGGTCCCGTAGCTGCTGTGAGCTGGTTTCAAGGCTCATGACATCTCGCTCCGGGGCTGATTGGTTCTAACCAGGCAGCACACTGAGCTGGTGGCGCACCTCCTTTGTGTCTTGAAACCTGGCTGAGGCGTTCCATGTGCCTAGTGAAGGCTCACTGTTCGGCTGAGTGCTTGTGAATTCGACCTGGGCGTTTATTGGGGCAAAATACGATGCTCCATTCGAGGCTATGTCGGGATACCGTGGATCCAGAGCTGAGATTGGTGCCGTATCAAAATACATCGAGTTCTAAGCGAAGCCCCATCAATCGCCATCCTCATGAGTGAAAGGGTATCTGCTGACTCCAACTCAAGGTCACCGGATAGCCGCTAGACTAGTTCGCATCAAAAATGCAGGTCACAGGCCGCAGACCAGAAGTTATGTAACAGCTCTCAGTGCCACCCCAGTGTCACAGACTAAGTTCTGTGAGACGCTGTCCCTGGTGGCGTTTGCAGTACTCGGCGGAAATTGGAAAGTCGGGAGGAATTTCGGACCAGTACGAGATCTGACCCGTCAGCCTGGTGTCGTTAATCTGGCCAATTCTTGCGTGCCAGGACAATACCGCAAGAGTCGCCTCTTTTCTTATATGACCTATCAATAGCCCAATGAAAAGGTCCCCCACGAGAACAGTCAATACAAACTAGAGCGCGAATGAGGTGAGATATACAATCAATGGGATCATAGTCCATAGCTCGGCATGAGAGTAGGAATCTCTCAATGCGAGTGTGAGGCTCTGCGGTCCATTTTTGACATACCTCAGGGCAGATACAACTACAGACCGATCAAGGGTGACACCTTTGCATTCTATTATAATGCAAGCTAACATCGATGTCACGATTTTACCCTCTTTAGTATATCACATAAGGCAAGCAGTTGCTGCGGCTTACATATTAAACTTACACTTCTTGCGTTCCAATAGCAATAAGCAAGACCATTGTGCTTATCGTGAACTTCAGAGTCCAGTCGCTCTGGATAATAGTAAGTCAAGATATGTTCTTCTGGGAACCAGCAGGGTTCGACCAGAGAAAGCTGGTGAAGGCGACGCAGCAGGGGATTGCATGGCCCGCTACGACGAATGATGACGTGGCCAATACAGACAGCTTGAGGAATGTTGGGAAGTTCGTCTTGTCCACATTCTCGGGGTCTGCTTTCAACGTCTCGCTTGAGCTGCTACTGCCATCCTGAGCGACCGGCTCGGGCGTCAGACACTTGCCATTTGAATTGCTGGTGTCTTCTTGAACGACAGGCTCGGACGGCTGAGATTTGTTGCCTGATGTATTGATGTCTTTGTCAATGCCTGCTTCAGACCTCTGAGGTCATCCTTCGTCATCTTTCGAGATTGAGCTTTTCTCTCTGTCACGCTGCTCAGGGTTGGAGGAAAACAATCAAAAGAACCTGATTATGTGGCTGGTTAGGGCATCAAAATTTCAGTACATAAATCAAGAAATCGAAGAGTAATTTGTTAAAATGATTTGTACTGCGCCAAGCAGCTCGTATATGTATTGATATCTGACGCTATTCTAGTATATTATCCTTGATGCCCTTTGCATCATGCCCCATACCTCGACTGCATATATATTGGCGAGATGCGAGCTTGCCCACTCCTTACATAGGCGATCTCACACCCGCACTTCGAACATTTGTGGTGTGCGCTGGCACAGCATTTGAGACTATCTGGGAGGCACAGCTGAAATGCGCAGCACCATATCGAGCCCCTTTAAATCATTATCAGCACCACTTGGCAGTTTTTCAATTGCAAAAAAATTCCTCAGAAATCATGGGCTGAATTTACCTTTGTTCCAGGTCAGGCGTCCAAGTGATCTTTGTCTCGACTGGCTTCTTACACTTCTGGCAGTCGACCAAGGCTTTCTCGAAACCTAGTGTCTCCGGGGCACGGACCGTGCACGCGTTTCCATGCGTTTCCATTTGTCCATTCGGCTGGTAAGGGGCATTGTAGCTGTCTAGTTCCGTGGTTGCCATGGCTGGCTGGCTGGTTTTGCACTGATTAGATTGTCGAGAAGTCCTCCGCTGCTTGAAGATGAAAGCAATGATATAGAATGAGTTTAGGAACCGGCATATCTGAAAAATGAAAGGAAGCAGGTAGTACGAAGGTTTTGAAGGAGCCCGCGAAATGCTTGTTGCCTGAAAATTATGGGACAAAACTAGTTTTCAGTAGTATTTCTCTCGGAAAAATACTACATTCAATTAAGTCGTGGCGCTACTCACCTTCCTGTGTCTAAAATGCCACTAAAATAATCCCTCGACAAGCAGACGAAAGCAAGGTGGCTATTCAGCTCGCTTTCATCTTGTACGCCTAGTGGTCGGCTCGGTCATTCACAAATGGAAATTACGAGACGGTCCGACATTACTCATACGCGGCAGGCAACAGAGATGAGCTTATGCAAAGCATATTCCTGCTGAATGCCTTATTGGGCTGAGACTGATATTTTCGAAGTTGATATTTCCGGGTTGAGGGTCTAGACCATCTGCAACTGCCCAGGCGAAGATTAAAGTGCTGCCCCTGTGAGACCAAAAGGAAATTAATTATTTACATTCGACCTCCTCCGTGATTACGAAGAAGGGTCACAGGCAAAGTCCCTATCGACCATATTTTGAAACACTGCAGGTGCTATCACCTGCTACAAGCAAGCAAGCTAGCATGAGGCTCCTCGACGTCCACTCCTATCGCGTTCTCGAGACCGGCACCGGGTCTTTGACTAGCGACGAGCCATATGTGATCATCTCGCACCGCTGGCTCAGCTCAGAGATCAGTTTTGCCGACATGGATAGAATCGCAGATTCATATCGCCTCTCCGGCTCGCTAGAGGCACCGCCAGGGAAAGAGAAAAGCCTCCTGAAACTCCGTGGGGCGTGCGAGACGGTCAAAAGCCTTGTCGGCCAAAAAATCAAATATGTTTGGTTCGACACAATCTGCATCGACAAGTCGAGCTCCGCAGAGCTCTCTGAGAGTCTCAATTCAATGTACACGTGGTACAGCAAGGCTGAATGGTGCCTTGCCTACATATCCGACTACCAAGTGGGTTCGTCTACTGCTTTTATCAACAGCAACTGGTTCAGCCGAGGCTGGACGCTGCAGGAGCTAGTTGCTCCGAAGAAGCTCGACTTCTACGACGAAAATTGGCATCATTTCGGCGACCGCTCCCAGTTCGCTGAGAAGCTTGCGGAGAAGACTGGGATCAAGAGCGCTATCCTTCTGGACCGAGTTACGGCGCCGCGTATCAGCCAAGCTAGTGTAGCCCACCGTATGGCGTGGGCAGCGCGGCGGACAACCACGAGAGAGGAAGACATTGCGTACTGCCTCATGGGCATCTTCGAGGTGAATATGCCGGTTCTTTACGGGGAGCGCAGGGATGGCGCCTTTCGGAGACTTCAGGAAGAAATCATAAAGTACTCTGTCGACCACTCGATCTTTGCATGGACGGTGAAAGAAGATGCATGCGGCCACGGCACCGGTTCGCATTCTCGAGACTATGGGCTGCTAGCACCGTCCCCCCACTGCTTCGCAGAAACCGGGCACTTTGCGCGCGGGGATGGGAGTGAACCTTATACCTTGACAAACAAAGGCATGAAGATAAGCTTGAGGATGTTCGAAATCAAGAAGAATGGACAGCTCGTGTTCATCGCCTCACTGGACTGTCCTGTTGATAGGGACCATTTTTTGGGCATTTATTTGCAACGCGATTACTCGTATGGCGGAAGTAGTGACCAGTATCGAAGGGTCTTTGCAGATCAATTGTGCAAAGTGAAGAAAGATGGTAGAGGGGAACTGAGGACGATATATGTAAGACAGAAATGAGGATGGCTTCTAACGAAGATATTGAGTATTTCCCGGAAGGTTTGGGGAGGAAAATTATGGGCGGGGGGGGGGCCGGTCCTAGCTTAACGGCTTCGACATGAAAGCCAAATCTTGAAAGAGCCCTCGAGAATAGGGATAAAGCATTCATCTTTTCTACAATATCCATGAATTTGCAATCAAATTTCGAAGTACGCGCAGAGCGGACTGAAATATAAATGTGCTGAGAACATAAAATTCCGAGAAAACAACCTTACTATATCTGCTTGGGCTTGAAGAGCAATATACCTTAATTAACACAGCCACACACTATTACCTATTACTGAATGCTCTGAAGTCATACTGCTCGAAGATAACACTTCCAAAGTATATGGAAACCCCATTTTATCACAAGTTATTCAGGAGCTCCTTTTGCTATATTCTGAACCTAGGAGAGATATCCTACAATTACAAGAATATCAATTTATAAGCTTAGTATCAATGATAAATCTTGGTAACATATAATACGAATTGAAATAGGAATGTAAATACTGATCGATTTCAAAACTATTGAAATATAAAAAGATTTAATATTTAGATTGATCACTGAAAAGTTGTAACGCACGATGTAGAACAGGCCCTGCTTCAACACAAGGAGGCGTCGATGGTTACGATGGATGTGCAGGGTGCGTTTGATGCGCTGCTCAAGAACCGCTTTCTTGTCCGCCTGCGAGCACAAGGCTGGCCACTGTTCATCCTACGGATTGTTCAGAACTTTCTTACAGGACGCTCTATCCGAATCAGACTGGAAGGGTAGGTTGGTCCGGCACAGCCAGTGCGCTGCGGCACGCCGCAGGGCTCCCCCTGGTCCCCGGTCCTCTTTATTCTATACCTGGCTGAGCTGTTCAACCAGGATAGAACTCTGCGATTCGGATATGCAGATGACCTCTGCCTCCTCAGAATAGGCCCTGTTGAGGCCAACAGCCGACTGCTGGGTGAAGATGTGCGCAAGGTGCTTCGCTGGGGCGACGCAAACAAGGTCTTCTTCGCCCCGGAGAAGTGCGAGCTCCTTCACTTCTCCCGCAGGTACAAGCCACAGAACCCCTCTGTGAAGGTCAACTCTCGCCTGACAATCCAGCCGGTCCTACTGGCCCATACTAAGGACCTTTGTACCCAGCCTGCCCTCCGATAGCTAGGCGTTTACTTCGATCGAAGGCTGACCTTTCGCCGGCATGTGCAAGAGAGATGCGCGAAGGCTACCAGCATAGCCAACCATCTACGAGGCCTCTCGAATACCATTCGAGGCATTATCTCGGCTGCCGCACGGAAGGCAGTTATAACCTGCGTGCTCCCGTCCCTGCTATACGGCGCAGAGATATGGTATGGCGGGCGTATACGGAAGATGAATAGCGGGAGGATCGTACGCACCAGGGTGGGCACCCGGATACAGGAAGTGCAGAAGGTTCTGAACCTCGCAGCTCGGGCTATCCTGCCGGTCTGGAGGACCACGCCGAACCGCACCCTATGCAGGGATGCCGGTCTATCCTCGGCGGAGGCAGCGCTCGAAGAGGCTCGACTTCGCCTGGCCAGAAGGGTGCTTACAGCAGACAAGGGCAACCTGACAGTCCCTCGCATAGCTCCCAGGTATCGCTGGGGAAAGATACAGCACGGCCTGCTCCCCCCTCATACAAAGCTGGCAATAGCAGCAGCATCAATCATATATACCCCAGACCAGCTAGCCCTTACCCAGCCCAGATACAGGCCAGGGAGCGGGGCGCATCCTACCGAGGGCCTGCCCAAAAGCCGGGCAGCACAGAATTTCAAGGCCTGGCTGGGAAGCCGGCGCCACTCGGACATTACCATCTTCACAGATGGATCCAGAGGGGCGGAAGGAGTAGGCTATAGCTTTGCTATCTACAAAGGGCTCTGCCACGAGGCAGTACGGAAAGGCCTCGGCTCTTTCCATACTACCGCAGCTATATACGATACAGAGGCAGTCGGGGCCTGGCGCGAGCTAGAGGCTGCTATAGAAATAGCCAAGCCGGAAAGCCCTATTACCGTCTGCTTGGATAATACTTCAGTTATTACTAGGCTGCGTAGGAAGCCAGGGGACTCCTCACAATGGGCATTTCTCTCCTTTCAGGATAGGATGGATACGAGAAGAGCGCCTATCTCCGTCAAATAGTCCCCAGGGCACCTGGGCATTGCTGAAAACGAGATGGCTAATAGCCCAGCAGAGGCAGGGCAGTTAGGTCCAGCTGATAGCAAGGCTGGCCCGACGATCTCGGGTCTCAAAAGCCACTGCTGCGATATGCTGCAAGCTTTCAGAACTAGGGACTGGGCTCGGACTGAGCAGAGCCTCTCGAAGTGGTATAAGTCCTGGCGGCTCGAACCAGGGACCTCCTGCCCGGCTGAGCTCAACCTTGACCGCCCTACGCTCAATTGGTTCCTAGCTATAAGGACTGGGCATAGGGACTTCAAATGGTACCATGAGGCTTTCCGATACGAGGGCGCAGCGTTATACTGCAAGTGTGGGCGGGCTCGCACCCAAGACCATTTGGTGAACTGCCGGCTCGTCCGGCAGTCCTTCTCGAGGTGGCCCTGGCCTGGCAAACGTTCTCGACGCTTCCCAGAGACGCCAGGAGAGAAATGGCAGTACCTGGAGGACCTGATGCATCAGCCAGAGGCCTTCCGCCGCTTTGTTAAGGTAACAAGGTTCTATGAGCGGTGCTGCCCTCCTGGGATAGTTACCACGAACAAGCGGGCTGAGGGCCCACAGAGAGCTGTCGGCAGGGTCCCCCGGGTCCCTGAGGGAGTGAGGGAGCGGCTCCGAAGAGTGGACTCGGACCTGGCTGGAGCGCAGAACCCGGAGGACCAGGGGCTGCAGGAGGAGGACTTGGAAAGGCGGGTGGGGAGCGAGGAGGGTGAGAGCGATAATGAGGATGAAGAGGAAGGGTGAAAGTAGCGATGGAGGCGATAGGGACGGTAGAAGGAGGCAAGGATGAGGGGAGGAAGAGGAGGAAAGGAAAGGAAAGGAAAAAAAGAAAAGAAAAAAAAAACCCATCTCGTCCTAGACGACATACTTCCGCGCCTACCGGCGGTACGACACTCAGCCCATGCTTTAGACACTCGAGGCTATGCCTTATTTCCTTTTCCTAGTTACTGCTTGCATACGGAGGCGAGGGAGGGACCGAACAGACGGCAATGCTGTCGCTGTCACTGGACTTTGAATCGCTGGATAGGTAAAGGTCTGTGTATAGTATATATATAGGGACTCTAGCCTAGCTCAGCGCGCCTTATACCCCTCGGGAGGTCTGGAAAGGATAGCTACGCTTCCTTTCCCTCTGGCGTTAAATAACACAAACAAACAAACAAGCTGAAAAGTTGTACATGAGGTTTGACTACATTTTAAAAAGCTTAAGATTATACACTAAGCTTTTCAACTTTAAATTGCATTCACAGAGGATAGTGCTATTAGCTTGTACTATCTTCTTGTAAAATAGAGTAATAATATCTAAGCGACCTTAGTTATCTAGCATAACCATAACTACTAAATGCACATCATCCCCAGTAGGCATGCGCTAATCTGTGCAATCCGCTATCAATTCTAAGTACTTCATGAAGTACCCGAGCTGTTTCTTGTATTATTCTAAAACCTTGTCAACTTTCCTGCTGCTATCTCATAACATTCTCCATACCCACATGAGTATTTAACAGGTCTAAGGTCAGGCAGGCAGCAGAGTTCCGGAGCAACACTTACTACACAGTTGACTCATCCTGAACATATTTGCATTTGTAGAGTTAAGGAGCATGAGTGGGAATGCAAGGGTGTGTGAGCTGCTCCTCTTCTGTATTCGGGGCACTGTGAGCATTGCTGTCCTTCCATCCTCCTTATTCCCAGCCACAGGAGTACTATGTCCTCGATCAGGTCATATGACAGTGCTTCTCTAAAGTGGAGCCCGAATACCACCTGACTGACTCTGATCTCCGAAAGATCTACCGGTGATGATCCTTCTCCCCTCTTCTCCTATGTCGTTTTATGCCTTAATTACCTATGAAATCTGTCCTCTCATGCTGTGAGAGCCCGATCGACCACATATTCATTGCTTCATTCTTGACTACTAGATACCCTCCCCATGGCGAAAGATCGTTACTTTGGGTTGCGCGGAAGCTCCCTCGTAATATGGATCACAGTATGCTGCACCTGTGCTATGACTTTGTTCGGTTATGACCAGGCTGTGTTCAGTACGTATTTATCTGTATTCAATCCGTATCCAGCAGTCAGAATTGATGAAGATTAACCTCTCCTGCCAGGTGGTATCATTGTCACACAGGATTTTCTCGCCACCATGGGCAATCCTGATGCCAACCTCCAGGGCACTATCACCTCATTGTATGACGTGGGCTGCTTCTTTGGCGCAGTCTCAGGTTCCGCACTCGGGACAGTTCTCGGACGCAAAAGGTCTGTCATCTTGGGCACCGTCGTCATGATGATTGGCGCTCTTCTACAAATTACTGCATACGGCGTGCCGCAGATGATTGTTGGCCGTCTGGTCGCTGGGTTGGGCAATGGCCTTAATACAGCAACAGCTCCTGTCTGGCAGAGCGAGACGACCAAGCCCTCCTGGCGCGGGAAACTCGTTGTTCTGGGACTTGTTTTCAACGTTGTTGGTTTCTGCCTCGCCAACTGGGTCACTTTCGGGTTTTCCTATCTGCAGGGCAGCATCGCCTGGCGATTCCCTCTGTCCCTACAGCTCCTCTTCGGAATTGTCATCCTTGCCACCAGCCCCTGGCTTCCCGAATCTCCTAGGTGAGCACGTAACCACTCTCCCCCACCCGGTCTCCGTCTTTTCCTTCCCCTCTCCAAGTAGCAGTGCTGATGTTGTGCAGATGGCTCATTTCTCGAGACCGCACTCAGGAGGCCAATGTTGTCCTGGCAGACCTACAAGGAGAGGGCGCGACCGAGTCCACACCCATCGTCGTAGCCGAGCGCAACGAGATTCTGCGCGCGTATAACGCCGAGAAAGACAGCGGTATCACGTGGAGCAAGCTTCTCCGTGGAAGGGTGGAAGGCAGCGGAGCCGGAACCCTACGGCGCTTCATCCTCGGCCTGGGCACGCAGATCATAGTTCAGCTCTCCGGCATCAACGCGACCTCCTATTACCTCCCAACGGTCTTAGTGCAGTCCGTTGGCCTGAAAGAGAAGCTCGCGAGACTCCTGACCGCGGTAAACTCGGTTCACTACATCTTCTTCTCATGGCTGGGCATGATGTTGATCGACAAGTGGGGACGGCGCGGAGCTATGCTTTTTGGTAAGGCAGGAGGACCCAGGACCTGGCTGGCTGAGTTTTGTGTAGTTAGCTGACGACTTTCCAAGGAACATGCGGTTCGGCAGCCTGCTATGTCGTTCTGATGCTACTGATCCGGGCAAATCAATACACCGACGACAGCAGCAAGTCATACAACTACGGCGCAGCATCCGTCACTATGATCTTCCTCTTCTACGCATTCTTTGGTACGGGCTGGCAGGGAACCGCCTGGTTATACAATACCGAGATCAACTCTCTCGCCATGCGTATGAAGGGCGCTTCCGCGAGTGTGGCGGCTCAGTGGGCTGTCAATTACATGGTCGTCCAGGTCACCCCGATCGGTATCCGGAATCTGGGCTGGAGATTTTATCTCATTTGGGTGTTCTTCAATGTCTTTTCCATCCCAATTCTCTATCTGTTCTATCCAGAGACAGCTAATAGGCGGCTTGAAGACATCGACATCGTGTTCGAAGAGGGCCTACGCACCTGGGTGTTCCTCGACAAAGAGGCGACGCAGGTCAAGCGTCCCGATCGCTTTATTGCTATGGACCAGCAAGACCTGATACACGCCGAAGGAGAGGCCAAGTCTAGCGCAGGTGTCTATCGCGCAGATTATGTGTGAGCTGCCGTGGCGGCTCAGGTCGAGTTGCGATACGGAACTCGGAAAGGGAACGTAGTCCATACATAGCAACAGTAGCTAAGCAAGCACGTAATACTTGTTAAAAGCAGCTAGTGCTAATTGAATACACAATTCGTTGGGCATTACCTTTAAGACAGCTTAGATTTGTAATGCGTAGTTTAATACATCGACAGCCAGCGCTGACCCTTCCAGGACACCTTCGATGCGATTTTAATTGGGTTGGATTTTTCTGCCAATCATTGAGTTCTCCCCTCAGTTTTCCCCTCATTCCTACTGCGGGGACTTCTCTAGCACGTGCCGTGCCGGTGGCCGATTGATTCCGCAAGCCGGTTTTCAATCCCCCACCTCCCGCCGCAGCGGTCTTCATCTCACGGGAAGTGGGGGGGTTTGGGGGGGGGGGGACCGAAAAGTAGAGAGTCTCGTTCAACTCCTAGAATAGGCAAACCCGGGTTACCACACGTACGTGGTCCCCGCCATTTCTCTACGACGACTGGGGGAACAACCACCAACGTGAGGACAAGATCACAGATCGAGGTGCCGAGTGGACTGATGATGGCATTTCCTCGGGCCGACTTTTCGAGCTCACACGTGGGGTTCATCTGGGCTCGTTCGGCATTTGCTGCCAACATTCATCGCCTCTACCGGATATTAGTCGAGGACTTGATTTAAACCACCTCCTAGATCACTCAATGATCTTGCCATATCTTGCTTCGTATACGTGGACCGCAGACTGTCTTGTGTATTTCTCGTTCCTGGCTACAGCCTATCAAGGCATCTCGACACCGCAATGAAAGGTCTAACAGCTCTACACCATCTCAAGACTGCGCGGTTAAGCGCAACCGTGGAATCAACCCAAAAGGTCACGGGTATTGTTCAAGGGATCATCCAAGCCATCAGGGCCGACGGCGACAAGGCCGTGAGGACATATTCCGAGAACTTTGACAAATGGTCTCCGGAGTCGTTCAAGCTGTCTCAGAAACAGATACAAGAATGCATTGACAAAGTTTCCCCACAGACCGTGCAGGACATCAAAACTGCTCAAGCAAATGTTCGCAAGTTTGCCGAAGCCCAGCGATCCTGTATCAAGGATCTTGAGATCGAAATACAGCCTGGAGTTGTTCTCGGACACAAGAACAATCCAATCAATCGAGTCGGCGCGTGAGTCTTCCACGAGATGACTATGGGAGCATACCTCTGACCAAGTTAGATACATCCCTGGCGGCCGTTATCCTCTACTTGCCTCTGCGCACATGACCATTATTACAGCCAAGGTTGCTGGAGTAAAGCAGGTCATCGCATGCACGCCTCCTATCCAAGGGCAGCTTCCTAATGCTACTATTGCAGCAGCTCACTTTGCTGGCGCTGATGAGATTTTCATCCTCGGCGGTACGCAGGCTATTGCAGCCATGGCAGTTGGCACGGAGATGGTGAAGAAGGTAGACTTCATCGCCGGCCCTGGCAATGCATTTGTGGCCGAAGCAAAACGTCTTCTCTTCGGTAGTATTGGTATCGACCTTTTCGCCGGCCCAACCGAGACCTTGATCGTGGCAGATGAGCACGCCGACCCGTTCACTGTTGCAACCGACTTGTTGTCACAAGCCGAGCATGGTCCTGATTCTCCCGCCATCCTCATCACACCTTCGGAACGTGTCGGTAAAGAAACTATTAGGATTATAGACAAGCAGCTTGAGAATCTCCCAACTGCTGAGGTGGCAGGAGTTGCTTGGAGGGATTTTGGACAGGTCGTTCTCGTGAATAGCACCGACGAAGCTTTTCGGGTTGCGGACGAGTACTCGAGCGAGCATGTTCAGATCATGACTCAAAACCCCAGGGAAGCACTGGAAAAGATGACCAACTACGGAGCACTCTTCCTCGGTGAAAAGACTTGTGTTTCGTATGGTGACAAGGTACGGCTCTGCTCACTCTTGATCGTACTTGGCTCCTAACGACGAGTAGTGTATTGGCACAAATCATGTGCTACCGACTCGCAAAGCTGGCAACTACACTGGCGGCCTGTGGGTGGGTAAGTTTCTCAAAACCCAGACATATCAGCAGATCTTGGACAAGAAGGCAAGTGGCGAGATGGGAAGGCTCTGCGGTAGATGCTCACGGGCGGAAAACTTTGAAGGCCACGCTCGGTCCGGCGATTTGAGAGCACAAAAGTATCTGGGGGATGAGTATGAATGGATTAAGAAGGCGCAGTCCGAGGATTGAAGCTTGCTCAAGTTTGTCTACATGATAAATCTTCTGACGTTATTATTGTAATCAGGACACTGCAGCAGCCTGAGCTTTCTATAACAAGAGAAAAAAAACACAAATAAAAAGGTGTATGCTGTCAGAAAAGAAACGTTTTAAGTACTAAAACTAAACAACGGTTAATCAAGAGATTTTTTAGCAGTAAAGCTATACAACTATATGTTAATACTTAGATTAATAATTGGAAAGCTTAGTATAGCAGCTTGCGACAATATTTATAAAAGCATACATGCTTTGGTCGACTTCATTACAGTAATCTTTGCGTCAATTTTCAAGATTATGTCTGAAACGGCCGGGTCACCTGTGTAGGCCACGCTGAACTTGAGCATCACTTTGCTGTACGATCTGGCGGTCGCGGTAACAATGGCGGGTCAGCCAACGTTACTAGAGGAGCTACCACAAAACTTGAGCTTGATTGGCTCTATCGAGATCTTGGACAATGCCGCTGTCGTCGGACTAGGCGCTACATAGGTGTTAAAATAGAACAATAACTGTGCAGCACACCCTTAAACCTTATGTTCAGCACACGACCGGTGGCGGAGACTAACAACTAGCTTCAGCTAGGTGTGGGTCTTGACTACCCACTCGGCAGCTCTACGAGTAGTCAAAACTGTGCTCAGCAAATATATCTTGTATTGGTTTTGTTAGTTCGTCAGAATAATCGAGCGAACCTAGCAATAATCAAAATAGTCAAACTATTCCAACTATTGAAACCCTAACCCTTGCTTATATAAGCTTTTCCCTTTACTGGGTGTTGAATCCAGTGTCCCTGGCTTTCGGCTAGTTGTTCCGTATAACCCGTTTTGTAACCTGCATATTGAATAAGTTATAATATCGCTCTTGCTAGCATAAACCTAATCAGTATTTTGGTATCTTCGGATTACTGCAGTGCTTATTACAATAGTAGTGCTTAATATCTCCCAGCACCTAGCCTTTCAGCTAGTATTGGAATCGAAAGTGCAGCTCGATGCCGCTGCCTAGCTGCACAGCTGGTCTGCATTTCTGGCAGATAAGCATCTGGTGTTCCTCATTTAGCTGGGCTCAACTATTCATGGTGAATAGATATATTGAGCTCTATGCTTGCAGCAACGCGTTCTTCTTTTTCCTTGTACATGCATTCTGGCCTCGCGTATACCCCAGCGTTTGACATGTAACCCTATATAAGCTGGCCCACAAAAGCAGATCTGGGCGAGCCAATCAGCGAGCCGGCTTGACTCAAACCGATAAGAGTCAAAAGCTCGGGCCACCCGCACCGGTTTGTATGGGCGATTTGAGTCAAATCGCCCGGCAATAATGCTTAGGGTTAGGGTTAGGCTTGAAAAGTGAATAAATTCAATATATTATATATATGTAGTGTGGCTGGCCAGAGGTTCGGAATAGGGGGGGGTTCGGAAGTGGGTAACTAGACTTAATTGGCAGATTAGCATTCGGTGCTCCTTATTCAGCTGAACAATGCTCTCCATAGTTGCTGATATGGCTAACAATTTCGGTTTTTTTTTTGAGACACTATATTCAGAATATAAATAAGATGGGAAAAGAAAGCAGCTATATCTATAATATAGATAAGATTTCGCAGCAGCAATATGCTTTCATTTTCTCGTGTACGCATACCCTAGCTTTGATACGCGTCTGCATGCCAACCCTAGATTTGAGCAGACCCACAAAACCTAATATGAAAACCAATCAGCAAGCCGGCCCAAGCGCAACCGATCCTACTACAAAGCACGGGCCACCCTCACCAGTTTGTATGGCGGATTGTAGTACAATCGCCCGGCAATAATGCTTAGGGTTCCTCGATAAGATCTCTCTTCGTAAGCAATTGAACCGAGAGTCTTGCGCGTGGGTAGTTTGTAGGACGAGGGAACCGGCTGCTCGTCAAGGCTTAGGTCGGCGGCGAGACCGCGCCAGCCTGGAGTCGCCGTGCAGCTGATGCCATCAAGGTTTGGAACTCTCCCAGAACAGACCTCGATGTAGACTGCACGTGTCGGGGCGCGCGTCGTTGGCATTCTTCGCATCGAAGGTCTGGTGCCGCGATGGAAGAAAGACGAGCGTCCGGGGACGGTAGTGCGGTACCTGGGTCAGCCACCTAAAAAGGCGTACGGCCCAGGTATATGGCTAATATCTGCGGAAGCTAGAAAATTTTTCAGGGGAGAGTTGTCGTTTCGTGACCTGCATGTTGGATGGGTCATAACACTCACCTTCCCGACAAGTAAAGCTGTCCTTCTTTCTTAAAAAAAAAAAAAAAAAAGAGTGCTCAACGGAACCAATAGCGAACCAATAAACTCGCTATCAGCACGCAATACAATCACTCTATGGGGCTGGACACCTCAGATGTCATCGGCATAGCCGTCGGCGTCCCCAGCGGCGCCATCGCCATCGTCGGCGTCGTCATCGCCTACCTGGCTTGGAAGCATCCGTCAGGTCCCGCCGACCTGGAAGCGAATGCGGTGCCGCAGGGCAGCTTCAAGCAGATTGGAGATAACATAACTTCGAACCTGGTCAGGGGAAGTCAAACCGTTGGCAGGATATCCTTCAGTATGAGCAGCTCCCTGCGGCGTCCAAAAATTTATCCCGCGACGTGGATGCTGTGAATTGGCTCTGACAGATCTTTACCAGGGACAGGGACTTATCTGCCGGATAGGGTGGAGAAACCCGGTAGTGCTACTGGAGATACCCGAGATGTTGACCATATGGGCAACAATGTAGGCACAAACTTAGTGCATAAGGGCGGCCAGCAGAAATTAGATGCGCTAGAATTTCAATCGGGTATGGTATAGAGATACAAATGGCTAGCAGCGCAGAGTACGAGGGCCTATTATGATCCCTTTGTGCACTTTTCTAGTGCTTATTATACAGAGGCAAAGGTTCGCTAAAAGAACGAGTTCGAGTGCTAAACGACTTTGAATCAAGCTAGAGCAAGAAAGGGGGGGGGGGAACAAGCCAAGAATATCAATAGTTGCAAGTGCATAAGCTGCATTTATATGTTATTCAATAATTAACAACATAGGCATATATAGATCTAAATAGAATCTCAATTTGGAAGCTGCATTTTAGACCAGATCTGGGATGCAATCAGAACTTGGAGCAGGGTTCATGGTACTGAGTTCTGAGCAGTGATGCTGCCCCTCGCTGTAGAAACCCCCAACATGCGCCCGCCAGATTCGACAGCCGCAACAGCAATTTCTCTACATTTTCTGTAAAAGATTATTGCTTGAACAAGGTTCAGAATGGGAGGGATATGTTTTTTTTTTCCTCCCAAATCAGTCACACACGCGGGGAGGTTCACCAAGTTTTGCAGCCAGGTAGAAAACAGTGGCAGTTAGTTTTCCAGGCAGACTAATATCATGTTCAGTCTCGAAACCTTCCACAGCGTCCTTGAAGGAAAAAAATCGCCAGAATTTTCCGTGCTAGGATTGAGATTCGGCCGAACCACCACGGAGACCTGTATTCCTTGCTCAGGGGAGGCCGTCTGGGGCCGCAAGCTTAACTATTCAGAGCAGACGCGCTGATGTCCATGTTGAGTTCTCTCCACGCAGTTTCCTGTGCTGCCACGAGCAGCCTCTTCACCTCTGAGCACTCCTGCTTCGTCTTGTTCCCAAACTCTCCCTCATTCTCACTGACATATGCCTGGAACTCGCAGTCCTCGGTCGCAAACGTCTGTGTCGTGGCTCGAACGTAGATTCGGAGGCTCACGACGAGGCTGGATAAGGCTGTGAAGAAGATGGTCACGCACATAAGCGCGCGAGCCAGTCCCTCTGGGTTGATGGGCTCGTACACGGTTGTCGTGAGGTCTTTTGCCATGGCGCCGACGTGTTATTAGTGAACACACACGTTTTGTTCCGTATTTTCTTTTTTCCCTCTCGGTCTACCTCCGCAGTCCAATGTAACACAAAAAAGATATCGAGGGACAAGAGAGGCGCAGAGCTGCGCCATACAACAGTTCTGCTCGGAATCACGGGCCAAGTAGACACAGATTGGCTCGGTTCGGATACTACTATGTAAAGTAGGTGAAAAAGGATTCGTTTGCTCCGGAGGTGAATAAGGAGATGCCCATCACGAGGGGAAAATCCGTGTGAAAGCGAAATCACGAATACTTGTGTGCACAGCCTTGGAACTTTATATTTCATCACACACCTTCCTAATTCCTTCAAACTCGGAAAATTTTGCTGAACTAGGGTCTCTCTCCTCTCTCTGTGTCCCTCTCTCTTCTTTGCCTCAAGTGTCTCTTTTCGTCAATTTCCCCGGGGCCGGTCAATTTTACCTCTGAACCTAGAGTGAGTCCAACACTGCCTTTGTGCAGATATACAGGCAGGGTTGCGGGAAGGTGACCGAAGCTGGCGTAACCTCAGACCACTGAGCGAGCCAAGGGGGCGTGGTAGCTGAAGCGAGAGCGGACTTGCCAGCTGCGCTGCGAAGCGAGGAGGACATTCGAGAAGCCTTGGCACAAGGGGTTTGATCCTTCTCATGCACTGCGAGGTCTGAAAGAGGCAATTGTGCTGCAGATATGTCTCAGGAACTAACTAATTACGTTGGAAGCCAACACATGAGGGTCTCGTGGCATGGGGCCGACTCGTACCCGGGAGGAGGGGGGGGGGTTAAAGGAGTTGTACAGCTCCACGGCTGTTTCTACTGTACATAGTACAACGACGAGACGTCAAGAACTTGATCCCTTGACGCGAGGCCATCCCGGCCATTTCCCCCAGACAAACCCGGAAACACGATAGGCGAGACGAGTCAAGATCTCTGTAAGAGATGAGTCAAACCTCTCGCTGTGGAGCCTGGCTGGGCAGCACAGGAGGAGAAGTGGAAGGCGTCCAGGGGGAGAAAGGGGGAAGGATTGTGGGAGGCCATTGTCACCCCTATTGAGACTGTAGTATGATGGGCCCCTATGGATGCTGTACACATAGTCCTCAAGTGGCACGATGGGAAATAAAGAGGGCCCTGGTCATGTGGAACCGATATGGATGCAGCTGGCAAGGAGAACGTGCGTTGTACACCAGTTCTCCACAGATTTCTAACGAGGGTCACTTTCAGAGGAGCAAGACTTTTTTAGTCAGTTGCCCAATGACACAAATGATAGGTCGCCTGATGAAGCCTTTCGTTGCCTTTTTTTCCCTTTCTTTTTTCCTCTCTCCTTCTTCCCGCCCTCTCCGTGAGGCGACGTTGCTCGGACCTTACCAAGTCTTCTCTCCGGCAAAAGTATTGCTGAAGTCGCGCAGAGTGGGTTTTATCCAGCTCTGTGCTCAGTATCCACAGACTTTTTCGTCCCACAGCATATCGTCTTATAGGGGGTGTTGAAGGAATCAATACCTGGCGGAGCACCCAGCACACAGATCCACACAGTCAGCAGATATGCAGCGGTCAGTGACAGGTTGTCGACAGATGATTTTTATATAAGATGTGTGTGGGCTTACCTTAGTAAGGTGAGGGAGCTGCCAAGCAAAAAGCGTCAGACTTCTCTTCCCCCCCCCCCAGACTTCCTTCGTTCCGGTGTAATTAGTTACTTACATCAGCATCTTAAAGGGAATAATACAACCCCACCCCTTTCTCCTCTCTCCCCTTCGGCAATTCACAAACTATGGCGGCCACGTCCGAGATGACTGGTGAGAAGCTTCCGGCCGTCCCTGCGGATATCACAGCAGAGTGGCTCGCGTCGAAGCTGGGACACAAGATCAAGTCCGTCGAGCAGACAAGGGCCATATGGGGTACGGCCAGCAAGCTCTTCTACACCATCACGTACGAGGACGAGGCTGAGTTGGGCGAGAGGCTGACGAAGATCTGCATTAAGGGCGTGTTTGACCCGATTACCATCGCCGCACAGCCATAGACCGTCAGCCTGGCCCAGCGCGAGGCCGAGTTCTTCTCCAAAGTGGCACCCCAGGTCAAGAATATGCTGTTCCCCAAGAGCTGGTGGAGCGGCATTGATGAGAAGCAGGGCATTGCCATTATGGCCGATCTGACCCAGGAGGGCTATACTTTTGCTGCTGAGGTTGCCTTGTTCCTCGTCGAACAGGTTAAGAACGGTATTGAGCAGCTGGCCGGACTCCATGCCCAATATTGGGGCCAGAGCTAGGAAGACCACCCGTGTAAGTGAATAATTAGGCTTTTTGTGTGTATAAACAGCACGTGGCGAATGCAATCCTTCCCCTTCCCCTTTGTCTTTCCATTCTCCTCTTCCCCCCCCCCTTTTCCCTGCCACCCAACGCCTCCCACGTACTTACTCTGTAGACAGAGATTTGGAACAACTACGACCCGGCCATGAAGTTCATGTGCACGCCCTGGGATAAGGTCGTGCGCCAGCCAGGCCGACCCAAGCTGCCCGAGTACCTGATGAACAGCACGCGGTGCAACGAAGCGCTCGACCGCTATTACGCGGAGCGCAATCCCAAGTTCTGCACCCTGCTGCACAGCAACACGCATATCAGCAATATCTACCTTATAGCCAATAACCGCATCAGCTTCCTAGACTAATCAGCTTTCCACTTCAGCTCCTATTTCCATAATATTATCTATTATGTAATATCTATGCTGATTATTGAGAATTGCTGCGCTTACGAGATAGAGATTCTCGATTACTATCTTGCCGCCCTGCATCGCTTCGGCGGGCCTAAGCTCGACCGCTACAACAACCCGGATGTCATGATCGAGTACAGGCGCTTCTTCATGACCAATATTATCTGGCTTATCTGCCCGGATGGCTTGCAGTCCAAGGAACGTGTCGACTGCCTGTGCGAGCGCACCGTCGCTACCTATAACGACCACAAGGTGATTGATGTCATCCTGGACCAGCCTAAGCCAGCGGCTGCATGAGAGGGAGCTTTCTTCGGGGGAGACCCCGGGAGAGGGATAAACCTGGACGGCCATGGACGTTTGTGTATCGAGAGAGCTGCTTCGGCCGTATCTCTTTATGGCCTGTCGAATTCCGAAAGTCTCCTAGAGTATTTGATGAATCAGAGCGAAAGTGATTTCGTTTCCCTCCTATTGTGATCCAAAGCGTATTGGCTTGGCCCTTGAATATAATCTTTGGGCTAAAGCAAAGCAGTGACAGTGACCTGACTATGAACTGGCCATGTGAGGCTGTAACATGGCACTATCATGCTCGCCTGACGCCCAGCTATGCTCACCGCAAGTTCCAGGATTGATAGCCCTATGCCACAGTTTTCTCATGACTTGATAATAGAATTATAGTACAATTTCTATAGCTACGCAAGTTTTCCCAACAATCCTGCACTCGTAAGTCGTCACTGGAGTTCAAATCGGTGAACTGGAAGTTTGCAGACACGAAATAAGAAGCCACTTATTAAACACCAACCTACTTTTCCCCCTCCTCCTCCTCCCCCTTTTTTTTTCTAAGCAAGATGAGGAGAGTTGAACAGTATTCAGTTTTGGGGACCTACTTTTCGCATTTTAAAAACTCATAACAGTCTTTTTGAATCTATCGAAGAAGAATTATGCTAATGCAACAATTTGACTGACTAATTCCTGTCAGCTATTAATATATAGAAGCATGCTTTATTATGATCTCCTCTTTCTTTTGGATTACCGTTCCGTGCTTCCCTATCTCGCTGAAATCAGATTTCACTAAGCGTCATCAATATTAGACCCATACTTCTTTTCAGCCTCAGTCCCATCCGCACGATCATGGCTGCTCATATATGGCGCCTATTGGCATCCTTATTAGGGGGCTGATGCACTCGTAGAACGCATCTACGCCAGTAAATACCGATGACCGCCTGTCTTCTTGGGGATAGTCAACTGCACCCTCCATTTCGTGCCACAGGGGCAGAGGGGGTAAGCCATTCCTCCGATGTAGCTCTTCCGGTGTGAGGGTTTGTAGAGCCGCAAAGCGGCGCAGCAAAGCGGCGCAGCAAAGCCTTGCATGTTGATATTGTGTAGCTCAAATGACAAACCTTGCTTTCCAGTGAGGAAGCGGTCGAGACGGCGACGCGCATCCTAGGAACAAGGCCTCTTCCCCTTTCAGAGCATGGCGACAAGCACAAGTGGAGCAGACGAGACGAATCTCGAGCAGAGGTTCGCAGCCGAGGAACCAGGCACGCAGACCTTCCCGCACTCAGAATCCCCGCAAACCGACACTCAGCACAACAGCTACTCTCTAGTGTTACCGGCCTCGGGTGAAAGCCAAAGTCATAACTTCGCTACAAACCTCCCACCTAATAGTAAGGAGGACTCAAATGTCCACAGCACGCTGGCTATTCATAGGCAAAGAGGGCCCAGATTTATTCTTCGCTATGTTGAAGGTTCTGACAAGATGGTGGGATCAAGATAAAGCGCAAAAGTCGAGTGCGTGCGTTCAATCTTACAGTTCCCCGCTCTTAAAACCTGTAAGCCCAACTAATAACAAATGAACTACAAAAGTATTATTCTAATTCCATGCTTCGGAGCTGATCCGGGTGCATCCTTCACGACCCTAACCCTTGATTATGTAATCAGGATTCTGCCAATGTTGCATTGGTTTTCTGCCGTGGTCTTGGCCCCGCTGTTGGCGTGGCCCTTCTGTTAACCTGCATGTTGAATGGGTCATAACAATAGAATTAATATTTAATAAGTTCGATTAATAATTTAGCATTTTAAAGCGTTTATAATACTATTCTAATATGCTATTTATGCATTTCAAAATTCTTTGGATAAATAAGAATATTATTAAAATAAATAATAATAAAAATATTAAGAAATTTATAAAGAATATAATTGTGGAAGGCACTCCAGGGGCATCACAAATGGTAGGAAAGGTCGATGGATTGAGTAACTATTGCTAGTTGCCAAAGGCACCTCTATATACTGGAGGTGCTTTGGCGCTAGTCCCAATTGAGCCACTGACTCACTGGCTGGCATTCACAGTCCATTGAATGGCTGTGGCCCATTTAATGGATATAGCTTCACTTTCAGAAAGCTTGCCAGCACTAAGCCAGTTTGGGTTACTCCACCCATGTGACTGTTCTTTGGCCTGAGGCCCTGAGCCCCACAGTAATTGGGACCCCCAGTGGCTGCTGCCACAGTTGTCAAAATATAATAAGCATGTTATAACCCATTCAACATGCAGGTCACAAGGACAGGCCACGGAACAACAAGGAAGCGCCAGACCGCCTACCCAAGGAAGGACACACCGCCTACGATATTGAGAACTCGGATTACATAATCAAGGGATAGGGTTATCATGATAACTATGAAGACTATGGACATAGTCAACATATTCAGGGAAACGACTATGAGGAATCAGCACATAGTCGGGATAGTCAGGACTGAGGAGCTGGATATATAACCACAGTCATTACCACCAGTAGATAGATCTTGTACATAGCTCTTCAGTCGTCAATCTAAGTTCTAAGTACGCTTGTTATGACCCATTCAACATACAGGTCAACAGGAAGGCCACGCCAACAGCGGGGCAAAGGACGCGGCAGAAAACCAATGCAACATTGGCAGAATCCTGATTACATAACCCAGGGTTAGGGTTGCAAAGGAGGGAGGATCGCTGGGCTCGCCAGCGATCCCAACGAGCCATACTGAAGAGCTGGATATATAACCACAGTCATTACCACCAGTAGATAGATCTTTATACATAGCTCTTCAGTCGTCAATCTAAGTATTCAGTCTTATACACTGAGTAGCCCCAAAGGCAGTGAACACTTGCATCGCTTATCAGGACTTGTACGGTTCCGTATTCAAGGACTTACACTTTGACATCGCTCTTGCTAGCATAAACCCAATCAGTACTTTGGAATCTTCGGATTACTGCAGTGCTCATTACAACGCTCTTACTTGGAAGCCCCAAAGGCAGTGAACACTTGCAACGCTTATTAGGACTTGTACGGTTCCGTATTCAAGGACTTGGCACTTTGATATCGCTCTTGCTAGCATAAACCCAATCAGTACTTTGGAATCTTCGGATTACTGCAGTGCTCATTACAAGCCCCAAAGGCAGTGAACACTTGCATCACTTATTAGGACTTGTACGGTTCCGTATTCAAGGACTTGACATTTGATACCTTTCTTGCTAGCATAAACCCAATTGGTACTTAGTTATCTTCGGATTACTGCAGTGCTCATTACACTATGGGTGCCAGTTCAATAATCTTACATTACAAGAAAAATTCAACGTTGATTTAATATCGAAACGGCTCAGGATGGAGCCTCGCCTGCGCAAAAGAGTTGCAGACTGGGGATATGGACTATCGAAGAAAAAAGCATCGCGGACGGCTGCTAGACAGCAGCGAAATCAACCTATCTACATACCCTCCAGGCCGCCATGGCCGTTTTCCGTGTCGGGCTCCGACTCGTTCTCAGATCCAGCTCCATTGCTCTCCTCCTCGTCCACATCTGCAGACTCGGCCGGGGGTTCTTGGACAGGCTCGACTGCCTCGGGCTCGCTCGTCTCCTTGGGCTTCCGAGCCTTCTTGGGCTTCTTGGAGAGTGTCTCGGGCTTCCCGAACAGCTTGCGCTTCTTCTTCATGCTGCCGAACTCGTACTCAGCCTGCTTGCTGTGGCTCTTCTCAAGCTACTCGCCACGGTGCATAAAGATATTATGCACCAGGCTGCGTAAGTAGTCGAAGCTGAGATCATCGGCATTGCTGATGCGGTCTGTTTGAAAATCTTCCGAGTATGCGATGGGGAGGGTGTCAAAAAGCGTCGTAATGCTATTCAGAAGACTCAGAAGCTTTTCTTGATCAGCCGTCTCATATTCAATACTCAGGATAAATTCGGCCAGCTGCTAGTAGAAAAAGGCATATATGCGGGTCTCTTCAGAGTTGAAATTCTGGATTTATTTGAGCTGCATTTTCTCTTAAATAAAACGATTGAAGGGTTAGCTCCAGAGAACATATAGGATATTGTATGCTATCAAGATGCGGATCTCGCTGTAATTTGCTAGCTAGCTGAGGAAGAGAAGTTGGGCGACCAATGTTTAAACTTCCTTTTTAGCAGCTTTATGCTTCTGGAAGTCGTAGATTGAATCTATTGTTCGCAATATTATTCAAATAACGAGCTTATTCTAACCTATGCGAACAATGCGCTTCTATATCTGACCCGCTATGCCGAAGTTTTACGGATATTGCATCTGGATGCTATAGTTACAACTATAATGCAGATTGAGGCTAGCTAAGCCGCAGCGCTGGTTGAGCACTATAACATTGATATTGGACTTAGGATTATTAAACTTCCCAATGCTGGCGGACTTCTCTGCCGAAGTTATGGCTGCCCGAACAGAAACCACAAACAGGCACGCCTTCTGGAGAATAGCGACTAGAAGCCTATGGAAGCACTGGGTTAGCCTTGGTACGAAGGTGAGTGTGGGGACACGTCCAGGGGAGTTGGCACCGATGGGTGCCAACTTTTTCGGTTGGGTTGGGGGGGGGTCAGGTTCAGGGGGACTTGGCACCAAAAGGTGCGAGCACTGGGGAGGAGAGGGGGGCCCGGAGCACTGATGGGTGCCAACGACGTTCCAGAGAGTACCTACAGCTGCTCCCAGGGGGTCGCGACCATCACAAGCGTTCTCTCGCCCTTGGCTGCTCGACCGGCCACGATCTCAAGGACTCGGGTATTGATCGGCGACTTGCATAGGACCCGGCTCAAAACAGCCTTGCGTTCGGTCGGGATGAAGTCGAACGGGTTGTCCCCATACCCGAGAAGCTGCAGGTATGAGAGCCCTGAATCGCCAGTGCCCTGCAAGATCGCCTCTGTGTGCTCGGCGCCAAAAACGACGGGCCCGCCATCCTGGCCCTGCACCAGCTTTGCAGTCGTCTCGCGGGCGCGGGCGCGGGCCCCGGCGCGGCGGGCGGACTCTGTATCTGGTGCCTCGTCAGCCACGAGCAAGTCCAACATGGCCTCATCTTCATCGCGGCTGCCGATGTGGTCGTCACGAGTCATGGCCTCGAAGCTCAGCCAACAGATGGACGCGATGGTGAGCACCCGCAGCAGGCCGCCGTCGAGACGCGCGCCATCGTCATCGTCGGCCTGGTCAGCCTTGTCAACCAGGACCTCGCCCTTGCTATCGGGAGCGGGGGGTTCACCATGCCGCGGGCCTGCGGCAGGGTGACCATATCCTCACTGACACTCGCACCAGCCTCCTCGCCAGAGACAATGGCCTGAAAATGCTCGTTCATGCATTTATCGACCACCGGTTTCAGCACAGCATACCCCACCTCGTGCGTCTCCACATGATGCGGGGGGATGCCGTCACCAGGGCTCGTTTCTCAATCCGCGTCTTGGTTACTCTTTGCGTAAAGTGTTGAACAAAGTCCACATGGCGCCGCTGGCTATTTCTCATGGGCTGTGGGGGGCGAAGCCGTGCCATGAGAACGATTTTGAGTGTCAAAGGCCTCAAGTTTGATCGAGAAGAGATGGCGAGCTGAGAAGAATAAAAAGAGCAAGTGCGAAAAGCTGCTATTATGTATTGCAAGATGGTTTGGGGGCGTGAGCGTACAAAAATAAATCTCCAGCTTTGAAGGGGATCCCAATTTGTAGGCGGCCATCCAGACCAGACCTAGAAGGAAATTGGGTTGGGAGCAGGGTGCATGGTACAAAGTACTTAGTAGTGACATCGCCCCCTTACTGTCGAGGACCCCGAAAATAGCGATACGCGCCAGCCAAATTCGGCAGCCATAATAGCAATTTCTCGTCAATCTCTGTAGTTTTGGCTTCGCTGTTGGCGTAGCTCTTCTGTTAACCTGCATGTTGAATGGGTTATAACACTAGTATTCTAAAAATATAAAATTTATATGATTCTCTAGAATTTTATTAGTATAGTAGAGTCTTTGATATATGAGATTGGTGAGGTCGTCAGTATCGACTCGGCATTTTTTTGAACAAAATCGAGTGAAAGCCGCTCAATACCCCCTACTGAAGTTTAGCATGAGAAATCTGTATGGTGAGAGGTTTAAGACGTACTCCCGTAGCTCGATGCAAGAGCTAGACATGCAGCCGGGTGAGAGCTGATAACCCCAAAGATCTTATCAGACTCCCGCCTGAGCGACATGAGGAGGCTGCGGGCAAGCCCCTGCTCACGATAATCCTTGTGGACTACGAGTTGTGTGATCCAGCAAACGGTCTCATCATGATGGTGTCAGCGACAGACAAAGACATTGCCGGCAAGACGTCCGTCCACAAGAACTCTTGTGTAAGAACTGGCTGTGCCCGGAGGAAGGTATTGATCTCGGAGTCGTTGTGCACTTATTTTGACAGGCATGCCTATCGAGCGAGTCAGACAAGAGGCAATGAATGAATGGACCTCTGGAGCAATGCATACCTGGATTGCTGGACCGCTGCCCCCAAATGCCATAGTTTTCGCTGAATAGTGTAGCAGCTTCCGCCAGTATCTCGCTGCTGACTTGGTCTTTCGAGAAAGTCTCATACACTTGCCGCGCCGCCATCTGAGCAGAGTGGCCGTGTCGCAAGACCTGCTTCAGATAATAGCATTGCGCAGGCAGTAATGAAGTGGGAAAAAGCATATCAGGAGCGGGGTAGTTGAAGGCAAGGGAAGTAGTTCTGACCACACCATATGACTAAAAGTCCAACTAACTAGTCCTATTTTGATAATTGTGGGCCTGTGGCCCTTTGGCAACAGTTGACCCAACAACCACTGCTTCTAGGATGAACAGGAGATAGAGACTATCTACATCACATCCTGATCATGCCATTCTTTCCACAGAGGCCAATAAGGCTGCAGCTGATTTACGAGCTCTTGCAGATGGTGCTCCACCAGCTTTGAAGCCGCCATCCAGCCCTCTTCGTTCAGATGCAGGCCGTCTTTCAAAAATTTCCCGAGACCCCTCTGCTGTCCATCAGCATCGGATGCGAGCCTCGTGAGCTAATCAAAGAGATCAACCAGAGTTACATTCATACCCTTGCTCCCGAGCTGGTTTCCCAGCTGGCGCACGCAATCCGCATACTGTCTGGTCAGTGCTGCCGTTCGGATTTTTCCTCTCCCTCGATCCACATCCCAGGAAGTGCGGGTGCTCTCATCAAGCGGCGGCATGGTCATGAGTATAATCTTCGGATTGTGTACCGTGATGTCGGGGTGCTTGATGATTTTGATGAGATTGTTCTCGAACTCATCGATCGGTATATGTTGTCTATGCTCGGGAACATGGGCATCTTTGGCGCCCAGGAGGATCATCTGCAGAAGGGATTTAGGTGACAGAGCTCAGCGTGGCAGGATCACCAGCAAACCTACTTACTATACATTCAATTTTGCCAGATGGAAGGACTCTTGGCAATACTTGCAATGTCTTCTGAGTATTGTAGCCAATATGTCCCTGTATAGAGATATCGAAGTGATCCACTCCAACTGTATACTGTGTCAGTATTGCGACATGAAAGAGAGAGTGTGTGTGTGCGTGTGTGTCTTGTCAAAACCTACTCTCCTGCATTCTACAGATGAAGGGAGTTTTGGCAGCATCATGGAAGAACGAGTCTCCCAGTAGCACAATAAAAGGCTTCTGTCTCTTTTCAAACTTGTCAGCATTCAGTAATATGTCGCCTGATAAAGGAAGGGAAAAAACATACAACGGAGTGCTGAAGCCAGTCTGGAACTGACTGGGGAGCAAGGCTCAGGTCTGGAGCAGCCATGTTGACTGCTTTTACACCCCCCTTCATTTCCTTCCCACATACATCTGCGCCGTGCCCGAGCAGCCGACTCTATATATGCCAGAAGAGAATCTCCATGCTAATCGATAAGAGCTGAACGCCAGGGCCATACTTTAGCTGCATTAGCATCAAAAAGCTGCATATCACTGTAGCCAGACCAGGCCAGCTAAATTAGCATCGAGAGGCTGCATGCTACTATGAGTGGCTTCTGGCTCGTGCTGGCATGAAAAGGCTGCACCCCTCCAGGCCTAAAGACTGTCTTTTATTGATAAGAAGCAAGCAAAGGCACCGAATACGTCTGGGTGTGTTATTTATACTATTGCGCCTCACCACCTCCCTTCTGATCAGGTCTGCTTAATGAGCATCGCGCTAGTATGACTGCTTAACTATTGATCTACGGTACCCTGTAAAAGTACTATGCATGACTACATGCTTTTTCAGGCCTCTCTTATCCCTGTGCTAGACGGAGTGCGCTGTCAGGCCATAGACACTTTGCTAGGTCATTTATTGGCGCCGATGAATTCAGCTGTGGAGGTGCCTATGAGTCACTTTAGATCCCGTTATGTTACTCTCGCGAAGCATTGCCGCATGTGGGCCTCCTCCAGCTCGAGCAACTGCCCAGACTTGATTGTCTTCCGGCGGTCTCAGCCGCGGCGAGGAGGGGCATCATCGTGTATAATCGAGGTTTCTCAGGACAACTCGTCATGACTGTTGCTCGAACCATCCGTCGCAAGTGATACATGCAATTTTAAAGTGCAGATATAAGATTTCTAAGGATGACTCACTGTCTATAGCGAGTTGCATCTTAAGAGGTAGCAGAATTACCACCCTCGGACATAAGGGGTAATAGCAAGTCTCACGTTCCTCCAGCCCAGAGAGTCACGGCCTATTATCAGCAAAGGGAAGGTCTTTGTATGCGAGGGGCAACAGAACTCAATGAACGCTACAGAAAGAAGGAAGGAAAGAAAGAGACGAAGCCAGCTAATCTGGCTGAGGCTATCTAGAAAAGGCCTGCTGGCTGGCTGGACCGTGCACGGCCCAGGGCCAGTGACTCACTGGCCCTCGCACAATTATTGATGCGCTGGACGAATGCTCTGACTGGGAACGTCTTCTCGAGTTCGTTTCTGAGAGCACCAGTACACATTCACGGGCCAAGTGGATTGTATCAAGTCGGAACTGGCAAGAGATTGATGACTCGATGGCGAACATCGCACAGAAGGCTCGTCTAGATCTTGAGCTCAATGAGGACTCTATCTCTGCAGCTGTTCAACATTATACAAAGTATAAAGTGGAACAATTGGCTATGCAGAAGAAATATAATGCTGAGCTGCAAAAGGAAATCTATCGTTTTCTAACAGAAAATGCTGGTAGTACCTTCCTCTGGGTAGCATTGGCTTGCTAAGAGCTTGCTTGTCTTAATATCAAGCCGCGGCATATACAGGGCAAGCTTCGTATTCTTCTTCCAGGATTGAGCTCTCTCTATCAAAGAATGCTGGGGAATACCTGTATTTCAGATAATTCCGAAGTATGCAAGCAGATCTTGGCTGTAGTTTCGCTATCTTTTCGCCCTATCGTATTACCAGAACTGACGTTACTTATCGAATTGCCGAATACTGTTCAGGAAAATGATCTCGAAATTTTGAAAGAGATTATCAAGAATTGCGGCTCTTTTCTGAATATTCGAGATAATATCGTTTACTTTGTATATCAATTAGCAAAAGATTTCTTACTTAAGGAAGCAAAAGGATAGATCTTTCTTTCAGGCCTATATTAAGAATACTAGATAATCTTTTTAAGGTTGGTTAATATTATATTTCAGAAGCTTAGCTGCAATATCTATAGCATTTAGTATCCTAGCATCCTTATCGATAACGTTTGCTGATTATAGCCCGATTCGTTAGTTGCAGCTGCATATTCTTGCATTAATTGGGTAAACTATTTGCTTGAGACCGAATCTGATAATTATTTATAAGATAAGGGCAAAATAAACGAATTTCTGAAAGAGCATTATTTTTATTAGCTTGAAGCTCTAAGTCTTTTACGAAGCATTCCTGAAAGCGCATATGCTTTAGCGAAACTGAAATAGAAAGTTCAAGTATATTTCAAAATATAAAACGGTAATAATTATATTTAATACTTTTCTAGAATTAACAGAATACTTCCTTTCTGTTTTAACTTCTCTAAGATATATAATATTTTCTATTATACAGTCAATAGGCTATTGAAAATAATCCTTTTCAAATCTATACCTTAGCATTTATCTTTAGCCCTAATAATAGCTTTACCAAGCAGCTTTTTAAAAAGGAAGAATTAGGGTAGATAAAGACAATATTAGTGATAGAGGATAACTGGAGCCCTTGCCTTCAGATGCTCGAAAGGCATAGCGGCACGGTCAGGTCAGTAGCCTTCTCGGGCAACTCCTAGCGGATCGCCTCAAGCTCAGGCAACAGGACGGTCCGGATCTGGAACGCCGGGACAGGGCAGTGCCTGCAAACGTTCGAAGGGCATAGCAGCGTGGTTACGTTAGTAGCCTTTACGGGCGACTCCCAGCAGATCGCCTCAGGCTCTAACGACAATACGGTCCGGATCTGGGATACCAGGACAGGGCAGTGCCTGCAGACGCTCGAGGGGCATAGCGGCATGGTTATATCAGTAGCCTTCTCGGGCGACTCCTAGCGGATCGCTTCAGGCTCTTACGACAAGACGGTCCGGATCTGGGACACCAGGACAGGGCAGTGCCTGCAAACGCTCGAGGGGCATAGCGGCGTGGTTATATCAGTAGCCTTTATGGGCAACTCCCAGCAGATCGCTTCAGGCTCTAACGATAATATGGTCCGGATCTAGGATACCAGGACAGGGCAGTACCTGCAGACGCTCGAGGGGCATAGCGGCTTGGTTTCGTCAGTAGCCTTTACGGGCGACTCCCAGCAGATCGCTTCAGGCTCTTACAACAAGATAGTCTGGATCTGGGATACCGGGATAAGGCAGTGCTTGCAGACGCTTAAGGGGCATAGCAGCGCGGTTAGGTCAGTAGCCTTTACGGGCAACTCCCAGCGGATCGCCTCAAGCTCTAACGATAATACGGTCCGGATCTGGGATGCCAGGACAGGGCAGTGCCTGCAAACGCTCGAGGGGCATAGCAGCGTAGTTATGTTAGTAGCCTTCTCGAGCGACTTATAGCAGATCGCCTTAGGCTCTTACGATAAGACGGTCCGGATCTGGGATGCCAGGACAGGGCAGTGCCTGCAAATGCTCGAGGTTGGTCAGATACTGAAGAATTTGTTGCTAGATTTTACTGGTGTATATCTCGAGACAGATATTGGTATTTTCAACCTTGAAAATCTTTCTTCTGCAGCTACTCTATAGCAGGTATAAGCGGAAGATAAGGCTCGACCGCTTTAGCGCTATAGCTATAGGATCGGTTCGGATAGCCATTGGATTATAAGCGGTACGGAAAATCTGTTATGGCTCTTATCGGAATATCGCCCGTTTTCTTCTGCTATGGCCGGATCGAATGTTGCAATCGGCTGCTTATTAGGCCGGGTTCTTTGTTTCAGCTTTGACTGCTAAATATGCCTGAGCAGGTATAGAGCTAACTCTATCTTTAAGCGTTATTCTTTCTTATTTCTCTTGCGAATAATATAATTTTTTTCTCTTTGCTATAAATCGGGTCCTAAGAGGCTTTCTTAATTTATTATTTTTCATTTCGCTATTGAAAAATTTGTATCCTTTTGCGAGCAAACTCTTTTGCCACCTGTAATGAGCACTGCAGTAATCTGTAGATAATTAAATACCGATTGGGTTTATGCTAGCAAGAGCGATATCGAAGTGTTAAGTCCTTAAATACGGAACCGTATAAGTCTTAATAAACGATGCAAGTGTTTACTTGTTATAACCCATCTAACATGCAAGTCGCAAAACGGGCCCACAGGGAACAACTGTTAGAAGCTCTAACAGCCTGACTAAGGAATCAGAATTATATAAGCATAAAAGGGTTAGGGTATGCTCACTCAAGATCAGTAAGCAGCACTGAGCGTTAGTGAGCAGCACTGAACGTTAGTGAGCAGCACTGAGCTTATACTGAGGAGCCAGATATATAACCACAGTTATTACCACCAGTAGATAGATCTTGTATATAGCTCTTCAGTTATCAATCTAAGTATTCAGCCTTATATACTAAGTAGCCCCAAAAGCAATGAATACTTGCATTATTAGGACTTATACGGTTCCGTATTTAAGGACTTAGCACTCTCGAATACCATTCTTGCTTAATATAAACCAATCGGTATTTAGGAATCTTCAGATTATTGCAGTGCTTATTACATTTTAACAATTCTTGTTCAAGAACGGTTCAGTATTACCCCTTTAAGCAATACGGAATACGATAGCTCCTCAGGAACCTTCTTCGTCTATATGCGGCCCTACTCGGGAAGAGTTGGTTGCCCAGGTATAGCAACTCACCCAGCAGATAGAAGAACTGCATATCGCCTAGCAGGCCTAGCAAGTCTAGCAAGCGCAGCCCGTTACCAATAATAATGCTGGAAAGGCGTATAAGATAGATAAATTAGCTATATACGATAGCGCTTAAAAGATGCTTTACGGGTTTCTTACTTACTGCAAGGCGTACTTCTTATATTATGCATCCCAGTTTGCAGCTGAATACGAGAAAGTTATTCTTGCCGGAACCCGCTTCGAAGAAAATGCGCTTATCTGGTACAAACCCTTTTTGCGTAACTATCTGGAATACTAGAATAACCCCGATAACTGTAACCAAGGTACGAAAGATATATTCAGTTCCTTTATAGGTTTCGAAAAGGCTTTTAAAGAAATGTTCGGTAACCTTAACGAAAGACGTATTATCGCTTAGCAACTTATAAATCTCAAATAAACCAAATCAGCCTTAACCTATATAGTTAAATTCAAACAGCTTTCGGTATAACTTTTATAGGAAAACGATAACCTTATGGAAAATTACTATAACGGATTTAAGGACGAAATTAAGGATAAGATTTCCAAATAGGATTGGCTAGAAGATTTTGCATTATTCGCAAACCAGGCTATTCGCATTAATAATTGTCTATATAGATAACGGATGGAAAAATCGAAAAAAGGAAGAAGCCCGGCTTGGAAGATACTGGCTAATTCAAGCAGGAAATTTTAGTATAAGAATAGCAGACGATATAGCAGTACGGCTTAGAGCAGCACTATATACGCTAGCCTTATAGAACTCGATGCTGCTAATAAGCAGTATAGCAAAAGAAGCAGCATTACCTGCTATAATTGCAACAAGCAAGGATATATCTCGCGCAATTGCTGGCAGTTTAGGAAGAATAAGTAGCAACCCGTTCCAGAAAAACGATAGGCTAATATCGCCAAGCGATAGGAACTTAATTATCTAAGCAAAAACCTTTTTACCGGAAAAAGTATCGGACCCCGTTAATTATAGATTCCTTAATTGGATATTCTGTTATAATAACGGATGCTTAATGCATTTCGCAGCAAAGGAAAATTCAGGATAGTTCCCTTAGAAGCTTAAAAGGGAATGTTAGCTAGCAATGGGAAAACGAAAACCTTTCTATAATACGGTTATAAATAGCAGCAATTTAAACTGTTCTAGCACTATAGAAAAAGAATTCTAAAGAGCTTTATATAACGGAACTCTTAAACGTTCCTTATCTTTAGCTATCGAAACTATATTTAGAGAAATGGATAAAGGATAGTATCTTTTCGGATATTAATACGCATATATAGCGGCTCTGAAAGAAGAGATTCCCGAAAAACTATATTAAGATAAGCAACTTAGCAAACAACCAGGCTTTATTACAAGCAATAACGAGATCAGAAGCCAATCAGGTTTTGATACTTAATAGGATAAAGATAAACCCGAAATCGAATATCTAGTTTATAGCATAAGACTGCAAGAGCTCTTTATTACGATACCTTTTCAGAATATTAAGGTATAACTATACGAAAACCCTAGGATTAGCCCCTTTTATAATCAATACTATAAACTAGCTTGGATTTCCTGTATATACTATAGCTGCGAAACGCACTTCCAGAATAAAGTACGATATAAATGGTTTCTAACTAGGGAAGAAGAACAGATCCTTTCAGCTATCGAAAAAGAAGAATTCCGTTTCAGGGAAATTCTTAGAAAGCACCGCAATAACGTACATATTGGATTGCCAGAATATTTTCTACAGGAATATATAAACAAACAGGTATATTAGCGATATTGCAAGAAAGCTATATGCAATATCCATAGTAACGATAAGGTTCGGGACTGGTATTGCTAGAGAGATACCTGGCAGCAACGATAGCAATACGGGCAGAAGCATGCTAAAAAGCTCGTTCAAGAAGCGGTTACGAAAGCTCGATACGGAAAAAGCAAACAGCCTTCCGAAATCCCAAAAGAACAGGATCGCTTATAACGGGATAACAGACAATCGGACCAAAACAGTCCTTATATAAAGCCTCTGGAACGAATTATGCTTATATCAAATTCGATATATATATTTTCGGATATAAATATAGCGCACTATTGGATAGTAATGCTTAAGGAAACTTTATATCCTTACGAATTATCAATTAAGTATAAATACTATAGAAATGGAAAGGATAATTATATATTCTCAATATTATAAAAAGATAGCTTGTTGCGTATAACTAAAGAGTAATTAACAAGGAAACTAATTACTTACCTATCTTAATCCAAAAATATATAATTAAGGTCTCTTTTAATATTATAGATATAGCATAATATAAGCTGATTATGGGATTTCTATAGCTTAAAGAATACAATTCTCGAATCGATTGGATTACTGGCCAGATCTTATAAAAACAAGCTATACCTAAAGAGATAGTTGCAATTAATAGCGCAAAACGAGATTTAGTTATTAAATATCGCTCAAGAAAAAAAGGCTTAAACGAATCTATATATACTTCCGAATCGGGAAGAAGATAATAACGGAAAACGGGAATGGCGAATGCCCCGATCGATTACGGAAAAGAACCTAGTAACAGGCAAACCTAACTAGTGCTAGGGCGCTAGCAGGTTAATACGATAATGGAAACGAAACTCTCGGAAAGACAGTTTATTCCAGAGCAGCGAAAGAAAGCTTCAGAATGTAAATCGTAGAACCATATAAGAATCTCGATACCAGATTCCCAGACGTTCGGTCCGACCCGGATAAAGCACCCTAAGCTTCCGGAATTGCTACGCAAAAGACTAGCGGTTAGCAAGAAAAAGTATGCTTAGCGGTATCTCCTGTTCTTCCAGACAGTAGAGATAGAAGAAAAACCCCCAGTACCACTCGATAGCATACCAAAAGAGTATTACGAGTTCAAATAACTATTTTCAAGAAGGTTCGAATACGGATTACCAAAATACGGCCCATACGATTACGAAATCCTATTAAAAGAAAGGATTTAGCCGAAATCCTTCCTTATCTATAAACTTAACGAAAAACGATTCAAAGCATTTAAGAAGTATATTATTAAATATATTAAGAAAGGTTATATACGACTATTACGATTTTTAGCAGAATACCCGATCTTATTCGTACTTAAGAAGAATAATAAATTCAGATTTTGCGTAAACTATAAGCACTTTAATAGTATTACGATTAAGAATCGATATCCTTTACCGCTTAATAAAGAATTACGAGATCGATTACGAAGCGTATAATGGTTTATAGCATTAAACTTTAAGGAAGGATATGCATACTTACGTATTAAAGAAAGAAAAGAATGGAAAACGGCTTTTAGGACCCGTTACGAACTCTTTAAATATCTCGTTATGTATAATAAGCACTGCAGTAATCCGAAGATCTTAAGTACCGATTGGTTTATATTAAGCAAGAGCGGTATTCGAGAGTATTAAGTCCTTAAATACGGAACTGTATAAGTTTTAATAATGCAAGTATTCACTGCTTTTAAAGCTACTTAATATATAAAACTAAATACTTAAATTGATAACTGAAGAATTATATACAAGATCTAACTTCTAGTAGTAATAACTATAGATATATATATCTGGTTTTTCAGTATAGATTTAAGGATTTGTAAATAGATCCATAAATCTATAGTATAAAGCTCTGGGAAATCTATAGCAGATCCTACAGATCTTCCTTCTATTACGACCCTAACCCTGGGTTATATAATCTTAGATATCGGGGTTAGGCTTAGCACTTAGCTTCCGTTAGCTTTATAGCCTATTTCGTAACTTGCATATTGGATAGGTTATAACATTATCTCCTTTCTATCGATCGTTATCCCTAACGATCTTTTGTAAGTATCCTAGCAAGTTATTTCCGTATATGATTATGCTTTCCTGATTCGTTATATTGAATAGAATCGAAAAACCCAAGTCTTCCAATTTCCGTACCGATAAGCGCAAGCAGCGGGATTCCTTGATTTTCAAGATTATTTCAAGCGCTATTAGGATGCATCCTTATTCATATTGCGATCGCCTTAGTCTGGGATCGTACAAGGTTTCAGAAAGAGATTCTTCTCGTTATCTGATATATATCCGCTATAATCAGTCAAAATGTAACTATAATAAGCACTGCAGTAATCCGAAGATTCTTAAATACCGATTGGTTTATATTAGGCAAGAGCGATATTCGAGAGTATTAAGTTCTTGAATACGGAACCGTATAAGTCCCAATAATGCAAGTATTCACTGCTTTTAAAGCTACTTAATATATGAAACTGAATACTTAAATTAACAATTGAAAAGCTATATATAAGATCTAACTCCTAATAATAATAACTATAAATATATATATCCAGCTCTTCTATATGCTTATGCTGCTTATATTTATAAGCTATATAAGCGGTTTGCCTATATTGCTTATATTCTGATTTAATATAGTTGCTTGTAACCCTAACCCTGGATTATGCAAGCAAGTAGGGTATTGAACCCGGTATTCGCTTATCCGTTAGCTTATTATTTTATTTTATAACTTGCATATTGAATAGGTTATAATATCATTTCCTTTCTATCGATTATTATCCTTAATAATTTTCTATAAGCATCCTTATTCGTTCGCTTTTAAGTTTATGCCTTCCTAACTAGGATATCTGCTAGGGTTCGCAATCCGTATATTCGCAAGCCTTCCTCTGCTGCGAAAAGTACCAAGGAACGTAACTCCTTAGTTGCGAAAATCCTGGAGAGTTTTATCGAGATACCTTCCTGTTCCTTTTGCAAGGGCCAAGGTCTTTCCACTTATCGCGTATCGCTATCCGATTCTGCCCGTTATATTGAGTACGTTAAGCTTGGTCGGTCGAAATGCGACATTCTCGGTCCTATTCTTACAGAATTGCATAATATTGCCTTTCAATATCGGCAATTAGAGGACGAGATTGAGAGTTTAGAGGAGAAGCTTTTTCGTTTGCGCAAGCAGAAACGCATATAGTTGGAGAAGATAAAGCGGGCTTTATGCCGAAGTATTGCCCGTATAGAAGAATTGGATCGTTTGGAAGCCGAGGAGGCCGAGGCCGAGCATTATACTGCCAAGGAAGAGCAAAGGGCTATAGAGGGTTTTGTTCCTGAAAGTCCGCTTCCTAAGAGTTTCGATTATAGTATTGCTATTCGTAAGCTAAGGGATTAGTCCGAATTCTTAACTAGTAAAGTAAGGGCTGCTAGGGTTTTGCAAAGTAATCTATTATTTTCTTAAGGGGTTTTAAGTATAAGAGCTGGCATAATTGGTTGTATAGGGCTTGCTCGTAATTTCTTAATTATGCGTAATTTATAAATTCTTATATATAGTTGAATTTTAGTATTATGCTATTCTCGCGGTTATTGCGGGCGGGCTCTTTTGGCGAAAGAGGGTGCCCCTGGCGGGTTGGGGGAGGTACCCCGGACAGCGTAACCTGCGGGGGAAACGACATGGCGTGGGTGACAGGGGGGGAGGCGAGGTCGGGGAAAGAGGATGACGGTGAAAGGGGAGACGCTGATTGGCCGAATAATCAGTAATAGATAGATAGATAGATAGATAAGGGGGGCTGTCATCACCCGGATTGGCCCCCCCCCCCCTCCCTTTTAGGATATAATGGATGGATAAAGCAGTCCATATATATATATATATATATATATATAATAAGGCTGAAGGGGAGGCTTATCGGGTTTCCTCGTTCTCTTATCCCCTGCCGATCTTATCTATCTTAATAGAAGAATATAGCTGCCTAACCATGGGCCTCGACAACTTCGTTTATAACCCAGACCACCGAGTCGTAGTCTGCCGCCGGTGCAAGACATGCCTCATCCCGAAGGTCACGAGTTGGAAGAGGCACCTGCGGGCCGAGCCGCACCGTATGGGGGGCGAGGAGCTACGGACGACCATCCAGCTCTTCTCCAGCTATCAGCTGCGCGTGGTGGATGAACTGCGAGAGCAGAAGCCCGACAAGACGAGGCCATGCCGGCGGATCGATGGCCTCGCTTGCTTTAGCGGCCAGTATTGCACGCACGGCGACTGCGGCTTCAGCACGCGGCGCCTCGAGAAGATGTTCGACTACCTGCGAATGCATGGACGGAAGGCATCGCAGAATTCGGTAGATGCGCCACTCTGGAAGACCTGTATGCTGCAAACATACTTCATAGCGAAAGGCCTTATCGACTACTTTGTTGTGGAATATCCGCCGCCGTGGCTATCCCCGGCACCATGCCTATCATTATTATCATTGCTCGCGCCGGCATCCAAAGAGGGAGGGCCGATACTGGGGCTATGTACGCCGCCGCTATTACGGGGGGAGGAGAGCCTGTTCGACGGCTTACGGGCTGACATGGGCCAGGCATCACGCGACCTCAACGAGAAGGCTGGCGTTATACAGAGCATCGAAGCAGCCCGGGCAAACCGAATCCCTTGGCTCGTCCGTACCGGATTCCCTATGTACCTGGAAGGCCTCCGGGATAAGGAGATCCAGTTATCGTACTCACTCCCGCTGCCAAGCAAGATACCCAGCAGCGGCAGGGACGACAGGGATAACAGGGACGACAGGGGCGAGAAGGATACAGACGCGGACCTTGCTCGTATCTTCCGGGCCGCCGAGGCTACCTTTCGAGATGCATACCGGCTCTATAGCGATATATCGCTAGATCGCAAGATAACCTAGCAACGGGCCAAGCAGTTAAGCGAGTTCCGGGATAAGGGCGGGAGCGCAAACGGCGGATGGTCGAGGGCATTCCGCAGTTTCAAGAATGAGTCGTTACTCATATCGTACTTCCGCCGGATGAAGCAGCTTCTCGCTTACTACTATCGGGTTGTATTCCGCAAGGACGGTTACTTTACGAGGGAGGATGCAAACCAGGTCTTGCTGCGCGACATTATCGAACCGACAGATTAGCAGCAGCGAGCTATGGACCGGATCATCGAGGCCTTGCGGGCCCAGGACGAGAAGACCCAGGCTCGTGCGGTAGATAAGGGGAAAGATAGAGGAATTCGGGACGGTAAATATGACGATACTGATGATAACGACGGCGATGAAGCTGCTAAGCTGAAATACGCAATCCGCAACTTCTATATAGCCCTGATCTGCCAGAGAGTCGGTAATAGGCCGTTCCGGTCCGTTATATTCAGCTTCTGCGCTATGCTTAGCCGGAAGGATGCCTTTACGAATCGAGGCGCAAGGAGGGGGGATAAGCAGCCGGAATAGGGCGAGCAGCCGAAGAAGCAGCAGCAGCAAAAAAGGGAGGATAAGCCGGGCAGCAAGCCGGGCAAGAAGCGGGTATAGCACGAGCCTGGCAACTTTAACAGCAACCTCTCTGCACTGATATAGACTGTACAGCTTATTCTGTTTGACTTCGTATGCTTCCAGAAGCAGGATAACGAGGACAGGATACCGGAGCTTCTGGAGAAGATATGCACGATATACTTTTACCAGATAGCGGAAATGCCGTTTGGCCATATCCTGCAGTAGCGTCTCTACCTTTTCGTAGCTTCCCGTATAGGGTTGGCCAAGAACCAGGCTTATTGGTTACTCGATAGGCAAATAGTAACCTATATAGGGATGCAGCTACGGATAGAGCAAGTCTCGACGCTAGCCGTTTCGGAGTTTCGCCAGGCGTACCAGATCCTATACGAGAAGTTGTTATTCGGGGCGTAGGATATTGCCCCGATCGAAGCATGGAAGCTTTACGATAACCTGGATATCGAAAACTATAGCAGATCGTGGTTAACAAACAAGAGGAATGCCGAGATCTTCCAAGGAATACAGGACGCCCTCTTTCGGCAGATCGAAGAGCGGCCTGAGTAGCGGCAAAAGTTTATACGGACGGATAAGCGGGATAGCAAGGCCTATCTCTATCCTTACGCAATAGCCGCTTATGAGGCCCAGGTCCAAGAGTTTCTGAGGCGGATGGTAATGCTAGTAACCGTTTTGCCGGGTCTTCCACTGCGATCCCCCGAGCTCCTCTCTATTATATATGCCAATACCGGCTCCCGGCAGCAATCGATCATGATCTGGGAGAAACTAATCATAATCTATATCCGGTATTATAAGAGTCAGGAGCAGACAGGGGCCGAGAAGGATAATATCCGTTTCCTGCCCGCAGCAATCGGGGATATGCTCTTAACATACCTAGCGCTAGTATTACCACTTCGGCAAATATTCCTTCGCTAGAGCAAGCCCGGTACGCTGCTCTCGCTATACCTCTGGTCCACGCTTGATAACGAGATCTGGCGGGATATTGCTATATCGTCTTATTTCCGCAAAGCATGCACGCGCGCTATGGTACCGCAGTTTCAGGTAGCATGGTAGCGTTAAGTCTCTGTTTCTATTACCAAGGAGAAGTTCAGCGCTAAGGAGCGGGCCAACTTTGATCTGGAAGATCTTGCGGCAACCGAGGAGGTGGAGGAAGAGGGCGAGCTCGCGTACCTGGCCGGGATGAGCAACTACAGCTTTCGCACGTTCAACCATTCCTATGCAAGCAGCACGACCTTAACAGTAAGCACGCTCCTCTACCGCGCGTACCGGGCGTTACAGAGCTGGCGAAATCTCTTCCGGATAGACCAGCTCCTCTAAAGCAAGCGGCCACGGACAGTATTGGATGCCGAGGCCCAGGGGCTGCTCGCTGCCTGCAAGAAGGCGCGCTTCCGCTTAAGGCCGGTCGCGAGGGAGGATAAGCTTATCGCTGTCGCCCGCGGCTTGCATAACGATCCACACTTCCAGCTATATCGCCCTGGCTAGCGGGACGCTATATTGGCAACTGTAGGTCCGCAGGCTGCGAATGATATCGTCGTGGTTGTTCTGGCTACCGGGTCTGGCAAGATACTGGTAGTTATAGTTGCTGCTGCTTTCGAAAGGGCCGCAATAACTATCTTAATCCTCCTTACAGTTGCTCTCCGTAGTAATATGATCAGTCGCCTAGGCAAGGTCAATATCAAGTATTATATCTGGATTCCGGGATCGACAAAGTCGGCGCCGCTCGTTATTGCCTCGGCGGAAGCTGCCTGTACGCCCGGGTTTCTGGGATATGCCCATCGGCTGGTAAAACGATAATAGCTAGATCGAATCGTAATGGATGAATGCTACCTGACAATTATAGCGAGTGATTATTGGCAGAACATATTGCAGCTCGCTTGGTATGTGCGCCAGGTTCAGATATAAACTATCTGGCTGATAGCAACGCTCTTCCCGATATATCAGGAGCCCTTCCTGGAGCATAACAAGCTTATATGGCCACGCGTTATCCGGGAGTCCACCAACCGGCCCAATATCCGATATATCGTTCGGCGGGAGCGTGGCTTGGGTAGTCTCTGCCAGAGGGCTTCCCGTCTTGTCCAGGCTTGCTGGGAGGAGCGGGGGGACCTCTTTCAGGGCGAGCGAGATAGGATCATCCTGTACTATCCGTCGAAAGAGCTCGTGGCTAAGCTTGCCGATCTGTTAGGCTGTCTATCGTATACCGCGGATTCCGGCACGGATAGCGAGAAGGCGATAATTATCGAGCAATGGCTCAGCGCTGCTAACTCGCGCGCTATCGTAGCTACCTCGGCACTCGGCTCCGGGTTCGACTACGCATACGTACGTTGGGTTATCCATATCGGGCTTCCAGGCCTGATAACGGATTTCTCGCAGGAATCGGGCAGAGCCGGCCGAAATGGTAGGCCGGCCGAGTCTATTACGCTGCTCAGTGCGGCCTGGCAGCCAGATCTTGATCAGCCATTATTCCCGGATAAGGAAGCAATGCAGCTATACCTCATATAACAGCATTGCTCCCGGGCGGTATTAAGCCAGTTCCTAGACGAGAGGGAGGACTGGAAGTGGTATATGGAAAGCGAGGATGAGCTATATAAAGCGTGCCCTAAGCACCATACGGAATAGCAGCCGAGAGATCTCGAACTGCGCCTTCCAGCCCCTAAAGTGCCCACTGGCCCTTATGGTAGGAACCATGCTGAGAATATTAAGAGCGGTAAAAGCAGTAAGAGCGGCGTACTAGGGCAAGATATCGAATATACCGGTTCCGATAAAGTGCTTTGCCAGGATATAGTACGGGAGGGCATACTGGGTTAGTTCGAGGCAGATCTGGAAACGATACGCGGCTGTTGCCTACTCTGCCGTATGCAGGGCGGAAGGGCTTTCGATAGCCATGCAGCGACATTATATAGCCGGCGCTGGTTATAGATCAAGGCCAAAACGGCCGTTATGCGTTTATGCGAGAGAGATGGCAGGCCGTAGATGGCGGACTTCGCAGCTTGTTTCTGGTATTATCTCCCGCAGATTATCTGTTATCAGGCAGATCCGGAAGCAGGGGCGGAAGAGGATGGCGAGGAAGCGGAAAAGGAATATCGGTTCCGGGATATGGTAATCCCGTTATGCTATGGTGCTTTCTATCGACCGGAGCCGAAAGCTCTGATAAGGGAACGTTTCAAGCAGTTGTTCTGTAATATCGACGAGTATATGCGGTAGCTTGGCAAATTAACAAGTCTGGGTAGTATACCGTATATGCAAGCGGTATGCGTTGCAGCTATGTTCCTGGCCGAGTTTAAATAGATAGGCTTTTGGGGTTAGTAGCTATATTAATAAGTAAGAGATTTCCCGAGCAATCCGTTATTAGAAATATATAGCTCTTGCTCTTAAAAAGAAGCCGATTTAGAGATAGTTATATTAATATTATCTTTTATATAAAGATTTGATTAGGTTCTATATAGTATATACTATATAGATATAGGGTTATCCTCTGAAAGGCTTTATAAATAGAGTATTGGGGTTGAGTAATTAATTAGTTTAGATCTAGCAGCAGTAATTAAGATAGGGTTTATTTGCCCCGAAACAGGGTTCTGGAAGATACAAGGAATCAAGCAGATATTATCTTCTATATAGAGCAGAATAGTAATAAAGGGAAGGCAAGTTTATAGAGGTAATTGAACAGTTTTATTAAGTATAGGGTTATAAATAAGGATTCCTATTAATAAAGCCCAGCTGCGCTATTATTGTTAAAGATAAGCTTAGAATTGGAAATAAGCCAGAACTGAAATAAGGAATAACAGTAAAGGGCAATCTCGAGCAAGTAAGGCAGATTAGTAGGGCTCATTAAGGATATTTGCTAGGTTAGGTTCCATTCAGGATACTAGATAAGAGGTGCTGATATAATAAAGAGAGTAGAGGTTAATAAAAGTAAGATCCCGGGCTTTAACCTCTCGGAAGAAAAAAGGTATAAAGAGGTAGTAGCTCTCGGGTTAATAATATATAACCGCTATTATAAGGTAAAAGGGGGTTATTTAAAGAGAGTATTAATTAATATAAGAAGTAAATGAAATATAATAAGATTAGGTTAAATAGGGAAGGGTTAATAATAATTAATAAAAAAAGTATAATATAAAGGAAGAATAGGGGGATATATAGGGTAAGGTGAGAATTAAATAGAAATAATATAAGGGTTAAGGAGTATAGGAAAAAGAAGAAAAGAGAGAGAAAAGAGAAAGGAAAAGGGATAAGATTTAAAAAGGAGAGAAGAATGAATATAAAAAAAGAATATAAAGGAATAAATAGAAAAAAGAATGAATAATAGGAAAATATATAATTGTAAAAAAAGAAATAAGAGAAATATAGAAGAAGAATAAAATGAAAAAATAAAATAATAAATAAGAAAAGGATTTTTTAGAAAAAAAAAGAAAAAAGATTAATAGAAGGATAAAATATAAATTATATAAAATAGAGAAGTAGGATATAAGAAGAAGGAAAAAGGGAAAAAAGAAAAAGTTAAAAAGAAGAAAAGATAAAATGAAGTAATTAAGGAAGAGAATAAAATAAAAAAAGAAATTAGGGTTAAGGTTAGAAAAAGAAAGAATTAAAAGAGGAAATAGAAAGAAATAGAAAAGGGGAAAAGGATTAGAAAGAGAAAAGGAGATTTGAAAGAAATAGAAAAGGGGAAAAGGATTAGAAAGAGAAAAGGAGATTTGAAAGAAATAGAAAAGGGGAAAAGGATTAGAAAGAGAAAAGGAGATTTGAAAGAAATAATAAGAAATAGAAAAAGGAGATAAAAAGGAATAGAAATAAAAGGAAAGAATAATGAATAAAAAAGGGGTAATATATATATAAGGAAAAATAGAAATTAAAGAGGGGGAATAAGAAATAAAAGAAATAAAAAGATAGAAAGGAAATTTTTTTAAATTTTTTAAAAAAAAATAGAAAGTAATAAGAAAAAAGAAAATAAAAAGGGAAAAAGAAAATAAAAAAGAAGGAATATAAAAGAAAAGAAAAATAGAATAAGAAGAAATAAAAAGAAGAAATAAAAAGAAGAAATAAAAATTAAAAAAAAAAATAAAATTAGTTTATTAAAAAAAGGTTTTAATTAAAATATAAAAATTTTTTTTAAAAAAAAGGGAAATAATAAAAAAGGAAAGAAAATGAATTAAAAAGGGTTAGGGTTAGGGTTAGGGTTAGGGTTAGGGTTAGGGTTAGGGTTAGGGTTAGGGTTAGGGTTAGGGTTAGGGTTAGGGTTAGGGTTAGGGTTAGGGTTAGGGTTAGGGTTAGGGTTAGGGTTAGGGTTAGGGTTA